>JAMKCH010020143.1:0-22178 GCA_023653785.1 Ophioderma brevispina | reverse complement strand
GCCTAGTTTTTTTATAAAAATTTTATATAAAAAAAATATTAAAAAAAAAATAAGGAAGGAGAAGACCTGAAAATAGTTTTTTGCGTGACCAAGGCCCTCTAATTGGAGGTTGCGTTTCAGCAGGGAAGTTCGATTATTGAGTTGTATATACAAATAAAAATATTTAAAAAATTATGCAAAACCCCGAATCGAGTTTTTTTTGTTGATGGAAACCGGGACCCTCTGATTGGAGTTTATACGCAGAAAACTCTAATCAGAGTTTTAAAAACCAAATAAAAACTATTTAAAAAAAAATATGGAGACACCGAAATGGGAGTTTTTGCGTTGTGCGACATAGATCCTATGATTTTTGGCGTTTTTGGTATTAATCCGCAGAAACTCCGATATGGAAGTTTTAATATAAATAAAAACAATTTAACATATACCCGAAATCAAAGTTTTTGCGGTGGCCGCAGACCCTCCAATATTTTAGTAACGCATACCTCCACATATTCGATTATATGAGACAGGTGTTTTTTGTCAAATGTGTGTTGGGGGACGGACTGGGTGTGCGGGGGCGAGTAGTTGGTTTATTGTGGGGGCGACTTGGTGTGTGTTGGGGCGGCTTGGCATGGGGGCGACTTGGTTTGGGGGCGGGACTTTGGGCATGGGGGCGACTTGGCACGGGGGCGACTGGTTTACTGTGGGGGCGAGGTGGCGTGGGGGCGACTTGGATTGGGGGCGACTTGACTTGTATCTTTGATATTTGGGAAGCGGTTAAAGCAGTAAATTGCATACTAGCAAGATCTTAGACATTCAAATAATAAATCTTCTTGATATAATAATACTTGGGTGATATCTTAGTCGGCCGCTTTAGCGATTTTTTGTATGTGCAATTTGTGATTTTGAGGAAAAACAGCTTTGAAGATTTTGCGATCTAAATTTTATTATACTGTTATTTACTGTATTCGCTTCAAAAACCATTTTTACCCAAGATCGAGCCAACAAAACTGTTGCCTTCACCAATAACCACAATATTAGCACAGGACAATATGCCAATATCACTTTTATTAAAACTGCAGGTTGTTTCCCACGAAACTTGGTTGTGAGTGTATGCAATTGCCAGGTTCTTGAAAAGTGAGAATTTCTACACTACATCGGAACAGCACCTGTAAATCAATGTTTCAAAAAATAATACCACATATTTTATGCGTAATTGCATGCCCAACTTTAAGATCGCCACATGAACTTAAAGAGGCATGAGGGACATTCCAGAAAGAAGAACCCCCAATTTTTTCCAAACAAGGATTTTTGCAATTTGGAATGCTTACCAATGTATTAGATACACAACCTGAAGTGAATAAGCTGAAAAGCCTTCTTTATGTAATACGAGGATGATTTCGTATGTTCTGTCATGCACAACGCGACAGAAATCCAACGCATAGTTTTCTTTTTTTTTATAAGACCTCATAGAGGTAATTTATTCATGGAAGCAAATCTTATCATATAAGGTGACAAAAACGTACAGATAACATTGATACCTAGGGTCCAATTTACAAATATTAAGGTAAACTAATAGAGTTTGCCATTTCCATCCTGACGGTAATTTTACCACTCTGTTGTTCGACGTAATATTTGATGTATCTCTAATTTCATTTGTACATACTAATATAAAGGCGTCCACTTAGTTGTAAATTATAAGTCATTCTTACATTATAGTTGAAAGAACTGCAACATAATCAAATAATTAAGCAGAATATTCTGGTTTGGTAATTGATATCCATAGATGATAGCTTCATGTCAATTTCACATTCCATACCGGAAAATGTGTAATACTAATTCTTCCATTTTTTGTCCAAAACTTTTTAATTCTTTACAATTCCTAAGAGTGACAGTACTTGGCTATTCATTGGCACACGTCCTCACACTTGTTTTTAAACAAGTTTTCCAGGTAAATAAATGTCATTGACATGGAATTAGTTATATAAATGTTAACTGTAAGTGACCAATTCGATTAGTTATTCTTTGTTAATTTTAAATTTCCATAATATCAAGCAAACGTTTTGATTAACGATCTGGACAGTCTGTAATAAACGATCCCAATGTCTCACACATATATGTTCATGTTCTTTCTCTTCAAGATTGTAAGTTGCTTTGTTTGAACATTTTTGAAATGTGAACTTTCTCTCATGTTCAGTTTAAATGTAAAATGATTGTCTGGTATTGTAAGATCAATTTCATTGTTTGCAATCATTTTTTTCCATTCATTTGGCAGCGCGTTTTTTTTAACTTTTTTCAAATTAACATGTTACAGGGGCATTTTACCTTCTCTGAAATTCTACCAAGTTAATCTATTATTTTTTTACAATTAATATCACTTGATACATCATATTAGACCTTTTCCATTTCTCAAAACATGAGCAAGTTTACCAAATTTGATGTCACTATTATACCATATTATTTGATTTTGTAGGATTTCCTAGTCGAATTATTGACCGTTGAGTACATATCTCTCTCTTTTATCAAAACCAAGATTTCCAGAATATCTTGATAACAAGTTGAATTTTATTCTTGGTAATTTCCATTTACATCTTTAGCTTGCAATTCAATCTTAACAAAATCTAACACCCCTATAGATCAACCAGTAGTTTGCAATTTCCCTTGAATACATTTTCAATCACAACGGTTGTATGATCTAGAGATCCATCTTATCTTTAGGCATTATCTGACATCCAAGTCTATCATTTTAAAAGACCAGCATATTCCATAACCCCGGTTATAGTTGTTCTTTTCACCTTTTCCTTTTTTACCCCCATAAAAATTGAAATAAAATTCTATGCTTTCTTAATTAATAACTACATTGGACCATCTTTGAGACATTGTACTACTAACTGTTCCAAGACCCAAGGTCTTACAAATGTTAAATTTACCAAAGTAATGTCAATTTTCTTGATTTCCACCACCCTTAATAACATTTTTCCAGATTTTGTCCAATTCTTTTTGACCAGAGTGTTTTCTCGATCTTCTTTGTTTGTTGCTGAAATATGTTCCCCTCAGACTTTTGACTGGGCTTTTCGGACCATCTAATTTTGTCCACACACTAACAGTAGGCCGTCGTTGCCTAACCATATTCCTTCTGTTGTTTCTTTGTTGAAACTATACAGATACTTCACTAAAGTTGTTTTTTTGACTCAACACATTTAAAACAGATATTCATCGCTGACCATTATAGTTGTATCATCAGCTAATTGCTACCATTTTTACATCTTGATACAATTTGCACGTTATTCCATGTATCCCACGTCTTGTTTGAATACTTAAAGCCCAACAGTTCTACAGCTATAATAATAAAAGGCCGTAATGGACACCCTTGACGTATGCTCTTTGTATTGGAAATGATTCTACAATAACCGTTCATTGAAACACAACTATTGAATATTAAATACAAGATTTACCCCACGTCGATTATTGTACCCCAAACCCCATTTTAAAATCAAACATTTTTCAAGAAAATTTTTTTTTTTCATAGTTTTTTATAAGAATGATAACGATAGCAGGCAAGTTAAGAACAAGGTTGCGGTTTTCTTTTATAATGTTGTCCAATAAACCTTCGAAACTTTCTAGGTAGGTTGTGGGTCTACAACAACTACTGTGCATTATGAGAGATATCTTGTATCTCAAAACAAATTCGCCTGTATATTTAAGTTTTATTGTCATTTTGCAGTGGTAAGGAAGTGATGCCTTTGATGTATTCAGGATAGACTTGCAAGACTCAGATCCGGTCTTTTCTTCTGGCAGTATTAGCTGGGTTTGACTACATGTATGATACTCAATTTTATGGGTAAGTGTTAATGTCCACACTGAGGAGCTCGAAACTCAAGCTTAGTACCTATGAAGTTTTCATAGTCATAGAAACACAATGCTGTGAAATCTCAGATTAAAATATGATTTCAGCTTTTTTCATCCAAATCATCCGCTGTTAACCCTCGTTCCTGAGCCATATTTTGTAACAAAACTCACGAAGGGTTAACACACATGATTTTTGTTAACTGAAAATCCCGATTTCTGTAAATTAGTACCACAGGAGAACCTTGAGAGTTTCTTCTTTCCTTTTGGTATCCAAATAAGTACCAACATCACCATTATGACATCACCCCCGTGATGGTCATATGTTGATGAACGTATGAAAATACTGAATATAGGGGTGGAAATTAATATTTTCGCAATTTTAGCCACTCCAAACATTCTTTGTTAAATGGCTCTCATTACATAAAACTCTAGTCATTTCCCCTCAGTCAGAATCCAAAAAAAAACCCGCATGAAAATCCGAATATCCTACCCTTTTTGGCAAAATTGAATTTTCCCTCCGCCTATCCACACTGATATGAAATTGACAGTTCTTGCTGCTGGCATGCGAACTTAATGACATCATTGTGACGTAATGCTATGCAAATTGGTACTATCTTGAGATAACAAAAATAACTGTAATAGACGGTAAGATCATAGTACTTCTATTTGTACCAAAATCACAGTTCTGATGTATTCCTGTGTTGCACTATGCATGTTGGTACTTGGTGTGGTCTGCCACGCGTCTCCCCCCCCACCTCCTCATCTATTGGGAATCCACCTGTGGTCCGTCTCTATACCCGATGGATGCTTTGTTTGTTTGGCATGAAAAGGCGAGCAGAATGGTCAATTTGACAATTACTTAAAATAATTTGGCATCAAAAAAAGAGGGTTTTAGAAAGCCGGGAAAAATGAAGGGGGGTTTGGTAACGAGGAACTGTTTGATTTTAGACTTTGTTTTTCAGCATTTTGGAGTTTTTAATCACTGGCTGATCACACCCCCCTGCACACAAAGGCTGACTCTTTTAAATGATAAGTGCAATTGGTGTTTTTGTGTATGCAATGTCTTCAAAAATGCCAGACCGATCCTGACTACAGGATTGTTTTCAGCACATATAAGCTAGGGTTTCCTTATTTTCTTCTTTCTGGCAAACAACTCTGCACTTTAAAATAGCTGTGAAACTGCAAGTCATATTATCTGTGTGGGCTAACTGCTCAAATTGTACTCTTGTCTGTAATATTATATACATGTAATGTGAAATATATCTTAAAAGTGGCTTGTTTACAATCGTCCTTCGGGACGCCGCCTGATTTTACCCTGGAAGTCGGTTAGTACCATTTGATATCAGATGAGACTGTATTTTTCTCATTGTTCGTAAGTGAAATTTTAAGCGTCCCAAATCAGTTCTTCTCTTCTTTCCCCAGGTAGCAGACCCAGTAACTGATGTTTTTAATGATTAACCACCAATATTTATAGCACAGGTAGAGTGATATATATAATGGCCTGTGCATGGGTTGTTTTACAATCAGGGTACCTCTTGCTGAACACTACAAATTTTAAAGGGACCCCTAAAAAAGAATGTCTGTATTTTTCATAAATGGTAATATGCCAACTCAGCCCACCAAAGCCTACCCACAGCTCAGCAAAGAAAACCATTGAAATGCTTGATGACTAACAAAAATATGAACATACATGTATGGAAATTGCTAAAATCACTGTCTCATTTGATTAAAGCTAATATTTGAGTAGATTCAGCAATGTCATAAAGAACATGTGGGACAACATTCACATTCAGGAATAACATTTGGAGCAGTCATTAATATCCAAATTTTAAAAAGAATGTGACCATTTGTTAACATGTATGTCAATTATGAAATTTTTAGCAGTAAATCTGTCCAAAATGTTCCTCTCCATATTTAGTCGCTAATAAAGCTTAAACTAATTTGACAGACTGATTTGTGATATTTTCTGGTCAATCTCTAGTTTATTTGTTCTACAACAGTTCTAGTAAACACTTGGTGGCTTTCCCATTAAATTTTCCTGTATCACATGATCAAATGTTAGAAGTCAGTGTTCCGCCAAATCTGGTCTTTCCGAAAACATGAATTTCACTAACTCATAAAAATTGTTCCTGAAGACATCACGCCTCTGA
The DNA here is from genome assembly GCA_023653785.1 of Ophioderma brevispina. Classification (NCBI taxonomy): domain Eukaryota; kingdom Metazoa; phylum Echinodermata; class Ophiuroidea; order Amphilepidida; family Ophiodermatidae; genus Ophioderma; species Ophioderma brevispina. The sequence continues at coordinate 16,200 of JAMKCH010020143.1, read as the reverse complement.
TTTTGGAAACATCCGCCTTAAATATCTATTATACAAAAACATTAATCTGAAATAATCAAGCACTTTGTTTTTTCACCCTAAGTGTAGAAATGAATGAAGTATTCCGTCAAAAACTTGTCCTCGGTCCGAAAATGTAACATTTCATCAATCGTAAAAATTGTTCACAAAGATTGACGCATCCAAATTTTGGAATTAATACTTCTTGGCTTGCCTGCAATGCAACCCCATCATATTGAAAATAATGAACTGTCATTGTTCACCGTCCCAGATGAGAACCCTGAGGTACCCTGATTGTAAAACAAACCGCTAATGTGCATTATCATTCTACCACCAAAACACAAGTTTTGTTTCCCAGGATACCTGATGATAGTGTATGCCAGTGCCATGCTCTCATATCAAGTAGAGATCATGATACACCATAATCGGACAAGTAATGTTTACTTTACACAATTATTATATCTTTTGTGGCATTTTTCTTATTTCAAAATGATCAGCCGTTCTCAACTCTCTTCCTGTTAATTATAACATCTAGCGTATCTTTCTTTGTTTCCATGTTTAGGTGTTGGTCAGTTTTAGACATTGTCCCTCAAACAGTACCTGTGAAGTCATCCAAACAGTGGTAGTGGATTATGAGGGTACTAATGTATCCACTGTAACATAACCTGTATCAAATACTCATTGGGTCAGGAATTTCACTTGAAAGGCTAAGTGTTATTGAAAATCTGTCTGTGTTTTCCTCCTTTTATCTTTTTTTCTTTAGGTGGTAGTACGAATATCTGCTACCTTTAAAATATCATATCACAATGAATGTTCATCATTTAAATGTGTAGGGGAGGGCATATTGAATACACACAAAATTAATCCATGTTCTTAGTCATTAGAATAAAAACCAAATGAATAGTGGTCCTTCAACCCCAAGTGGACAAAATAGATGTACTACGTCCACTTTTATGTATTTTCTTTGTGTTTAACTTTTTGCATTTCTACGCACACCCCTTCAATTAATTTTGCTAAAGAGCACACTGTTTGCCACAAAAGATCATAAGGGAACGAGGGCCAATTATGTTGATGTCCCTGAAATGCATACATACCATAATATCTCATACCGTTTAAACGTAGTTTTGAATAGGTTCACTTTACCTTCAATTCATGTAAATTTTGTCACAAATCTGTGAAGCTTCTTCTCCAAGTTTTTGTCACCTTCTTGCTCTAATGGTGCCATCTATAAACCGAAATGCCGCCCCAATGTGTTAACCCAATTTGCTTTGAGTATGTTGTTCTCAATTTAGATATTTATAAATACTTTTGAAATAATGCCCAACCATTTATATGTGTATTTTTAAAATCATTTGTTCCTTCTTTTCAGAGCTCAGAAAGAGAGGGTAGATTGGCTACTGTCCCTTTAACTAAGAGTAGTTTTACTGTTTGAAGTTACTTATAACTGTCTTTTACTTTGATTCTCGTCACTTGGAACCATTTTGAAAATATGCCCACACTTCGGCCATGCAGCACCATGTCAACAATGCAGGGGACCTACCTGAAGGATTAGCGATAAGTGTAGGCTATAATGTAATTTCGTGTTTTTTTTTCTGTTACAAGCAAAATTCCTCCTTGATTCATTGTGTTTTGGGTGTAACAAGTTGGAAAAAATAATCTTGGAATTTTTTCAAAACGTTTTTTATTAAGGGTGTCAAATCGCAAGATGGGCCGGCCAAATACATAAATTCCATAATAATGCGTATTCTGAACGCAGTAGAAGGTCCAAATTGACGTCAATACCCATATTTTCGATACAAGAGTTTCAAAAACAAGCTAAATTCAATCAATATGCAATAATTTTTAAAAAAAAAAAAAAAAAAAAATGGCCGCCAAAAAGCTATATTTACTATAAACGCTGCATTACCACTAATCAATATGAATAGGATTCCACGATTCATTGGTATATATCTTGTGGTGCTTAGACCCCACATATGACTTTTCTTGTTTTTTGACATACTTTCAACATCCAAGATGGCGGCCAATATGGCCGCCGAAAAGCGCTAATAGAACTGGTAATTTAAGAGAAACTACCTAAGTTATTAACATTTGGGGCAGAAAAATTAATAATACTCTGAACAGAAGAATAAATTCCAACTTTCTGTGTTGCTAAACTCGCTTTGAAATACCAAGATGTGCAGCCACCGTAAGCAACTGATAATAGTAAAAATTATTGTGTATGTTTTTTTTTTTCACATAGAAATCCATGTCATAAATATAATGTTGTCATTCCTCTACCCCTAAAACAGATGGTAAAATATGAGTTTCCTTTGGGTCCAAGGATGCATCGAAGTGTTTTATTTTTGTTATAAAAATAGGAAATGGCTGACATGGATCTATTGAAAATCATTTTAGATTTTACTATTCCCCAATATACTTATACGGTGTGCCCGCCATCTTGGATTCAAAGCATGTTGCAAAACAAAATAGTTGGAATTTGTTTCTTCTGTCTTCAAGTATTAATACATGGTTACTGCCCCATAATTTAATAAGGACATCGCCGGATAAGGAATGAGGACGCCTTCTATAGTTTTCATGAAACGATGAATATGAAACATTCCGCCGATAAGGGACATGCTCACAGTTTTACCTTTTCGTGGTTTTCAAAAAATTAACTTTAACCATAAATTCCAAAAAGGTCGCTTTTATTTAAAATTATAATACAGGCTTCAATGGGTAATTGAAATTTCCAAATATGACAACCCTTTCCTCCCCCCCAAGAACCACCAATGCCGCTTTGCAAGGATGTGCGTTTTATTAAATAGCCAACATTATGGGAGTGGCATTCTGGTTCTTGGGGGGGAAAACCCCATTTTTTGCATTTTTGTTTTCTGGGGGGCCTGATGAAACACTAAATGGAGGCAAAAAACAACAACAACCTATTACAATTTATATATACACGCCATACCACACTATGAGGTAAGGTACGCTAATTGTACCCAATGGGCTCAGTCAGTATCCTTGGATGGGTTACATGTAACAACCGCTGACCATGCAGGTTCTGGGTTTCTAAATCATATCAAAATTCAGGGGGTGTATATACTGGTGAATGGAAAGCTATTGAACTGCGCCATGTGATTGAGATTTTAATAGTATGAGTGAGAGTTAACTTGCTATCATCATGATAAAATAGCGCGGGGTTCATGGGCATTAAGATGGGGTGCCATTGGTTGCATAATCATAGGTTTGCTCTGTGTGAAGAAGGTTATATAATCCAAATCATAGCATTCATTGCACTACATCAGCATAAGGAATGGGGATTGGGTGTATTGTTATAAAGGGTGCCTCGTGTAACCTCTTTGTAGCTTAAGAAGAACAAAAGGTCTATCAAGACATCGCTTACAGGATCCATAACAAAGGGCAGCGATGCAACATCTTCTTGTTTCGTCCATTTAAATCTTTAACTGGTCATTGCAATGGAGGCATGCTCTAAGCTTTGCTTTTTCCAGATGAGATTGCCCTGAATTTTTCAGAGTTTCTCATTTTTTCTTGATACAAGTGTTTTTGAGGATATAAAAAAACACCTTTGCATAATGATAAAAGTAGTTGTAAAACACCAAGTCAAAATTTATGATGAACTTTGAACTATGATGGATTATAGGAGGGCCTCCTTCATTTCTTCTCCGGCGATGTCCCTTTAGGTAGTTTGTCTTTAAATTACCATTTTAGCTTAATAGCGCTTTCGGCGGCATATTGGACGCCATCTGGATTGAAAGGTTGTTAACAAAAAAAATGTCAGATGTGGGTTCCTAATACCACAAAGATTACATACACCCATGAATCTGAATACTATTATCATCGTGATCGTGTTGATGTAGCTTTGATATTCATAACATAAGCTTTTTGGCGGCCATTTTGGACCCATCTTGGATACCAGGTACACGGTAAGTTTTTTTTATTTGTTTCAATGTGACTGTGCTATTTGAATTTAGCTGTTTTGAACTCTTGCTGGTATGACAATATGGTATTGTCTCAATTTGGACCTCATAATTGCCTTCAGAATACCAATTATAATGGAATTTGTGTATTATTTTGGCCGGCCATCTGTGGATTTGACACCCTAAACGTTTTGAAAAAATTCCAAGATATTTTTTCCAATAAGTTACACCAAAGACAAAGACATCAAGTGGAATTTTGCTTTTAACAGAAAAAAAAACACGACGGCTGTATTTGTGACATACCGCCACACTAGAAACAGCCACAGTACCCGGTTTATTAATGGAACCTCCTGTTGCAACAAAATTAGAGATAGGGCAGAAGTGATAAAAGTTACTTTTCAAGTTTTAAAGGTGCATTGTTCCAATGAGTCTTCTGGACCGCCTGATTTACCCGGAAGTTAGTATCAATTTTTATATCAATTTTTGAAAGGGGAGTATTTTTCATTTTCGTCCTGATAATTTCACTTCAAATCCATATTCGTTCTCAAGACTACAGAATAAAAAACTACCGTTTTTAATGGCACTGAACCATCAATCTTGATGGATATTGATGGCAGCCATTCATAGCGTGGAGATGTATTATAACTGTGTGTTGTTGTGGTCTAGAACTCACAATGATTGAGTAGTGATGTGAGCAGGCAGCCATTTTGTTTTCTCTTACTTTCCATTGCCTATGAAACTCATTCTGTTGTTGAGTCTATATATGAGACATCTAAAAAGATTTAATGAGATTCAAAGGTGTCATCAATATATTTGCTACAGTACACATGTGCAAATTGTACTGTTATGTTATATCTTTAGTTAATCACATGCCCATACCCTTTAACTTATAAAAACTTGTGAAGCTGTCAATCAAAGATAATGAATACGTGTCAATCAATCGTAATCAGCTTTTACAATGAATCAAGTGGTGCCGTGTGGGATAAATTTGGTGTGATTGAGTGTTCAATACTTAGACTTTATAACTTTATTCAACCTGTGGAAATATTTTAAGGTAATCCATTTAGTCAATATCAGCGGCATTTCTTTGTGGAAGCAACTTATTCTTAGTTTAAGTGCCGCAGTTTCATTGAGTCTATTGATCATGATTTACCTTACTCGCTTGCTTACATTGGATTTTAAATTTATTGTTTTGGCTTAATCATACTATTTCTTTTGGTGTGCATAAATTTTAATTAGTTGTTTATGTCTTTTGGTGAAAAATGATGTGTGTATCCTGCACCAAATTAATTAAACCGCTCATAAACAAAAAATTGCAAAGAATGTAAAGGTTAGTCCATAAGAAAATGTACTAACTAAAACGGAAAGGACTCCTTAGATTAACATAAATGAATGGAGGTGCTCTAAATGCAGTAACGATCACGAATGTTGATATTAGCGACCTGGAAAACGATATTGATAAGTTGAAACGAAAGTGTGAAAATGCAAGAGAAGTGGATTTTGGCCAAATATGACTCAATGTTTTTTAAATCCTCTTAAGATATGAACACATTTTGAAAGAATCAAATATGTATGACAGTATTTCCAATTTCCAGTGCTCATATGGTGCCCGCGAACTTAATTCAAGATATACAAATGAAAAAACAACTTTACCTGTTCCCATTTAATATCAAGAAAGTTTAAACAAAAAAACAAACCATCCACAAAACAACCAAAAATTTTGAATCATAATGTTACTATTGTCAGTTTAACAGAAACTCATCAAGAAAAACCTTACGAATGTTGTATGTACCTGGCTACAATATTGAATCAACAATTGGTCGTGATTCATGGGGTTTTGTCATGTACATAAAAAATGATTAATATAAATAAGATCTGATTTAAATGAAAAGCCAGTCCAAATATGGATCTTGTTTCATTGAACTATAAAACAGTGGTGTAAGATTATTGTTGGTATAAGATTTACAGGCTCATACTGCAATTCACTATTTCTTTGCAGATTTGACCATTTTTTCATATTCTAAGTGAGAGAAAAAGGAAAATTTTTATGAGTGATTTTAATATAGATTAAGAGAGTCACAGACCTACACATTGTTTATTTATAATTTTATTTACATTCAAATTTCTTGATACCAACCATTTAAACCTACACGAATTACTGAAACCTCAGCAACTTTATAGATAATATATTGACCAATTCTGAGAGCTCAAGTAATACTGCTATATTATTTACAAATATCACTGATCATTTACCGACAGTTGGAGAATCGAATATTAAGAATGGAAATGAAGACAGATCTAATTAAAAAGAAACAGTATATTTATAAAAGATACCATGATAATGAAAACATTGATAAGTTGAAAAGGAACTGTCCAAAGTTAATAGGGATAATGTATTATGTGGGAATGAATGTAAATTGTGATTATAAAGCTTCGTTGACAATTTTACCACATTGTCCGAATAGTGGTGTGCCATTAAAACGGGTGTAGTGTAAAAACAGGAAAGTTCCCACAGTCCACCGGTGGATTTCTAAGGTATTTTGAAAAGTATAAATGACCAAAAACACACTATATAAAAAGAAAAAAAAAGTATTTACGATGCCCGATGAAAAAACAAGCTCAGAAGTTTAAAACGTACCGAAACAACTTCATACCTTGATGTGTGAAAGTGTAAGCGGGAGTACTTCAAGAAAGGTTGGTTCCAGAAACACGAAATAATATAAAACAATTTTGGAAATTATTAATAAGATTGTTGGTCGTGAAAAAGTCCGGGTAACATCAAGTAAATTTAAATCGGAAGATGGTGTTTCTATTATCGATCCTCAAAATATAATCAAATGCTTTTACAATTTTTTTGTTGAGATTGGCCAAAATTAGCTTCAAAGATAAAACATACGGCCAAAAATTATTATGACTATCATACACCTTTACAAAAGTTGTCATTTTTAGAAACCATAGTCACTACGAGGTATAAGATCATTAGCTAAGTTTAATCAAAAAAGAGTCCTGGTCTGATGTAGTAATAAACTATATTGTAAAGAGGGTTGCCAAGAAATAGCAATGCCTTTGACTAATAATTCACTAGTTCAATTTCTACTGGCGTTGTTCCAGACCAAATGAAAATAGCAAAAGTGGTTCCAATATATAAAAAGATGACCAATGTACGTATTTTCCATTATTCAACCTGTTTTTCTGTTTCTTCCTGTTTTTTCTAAAAGTCTCGAAAGACTAGTCTTTAACAGATGTACAGATTTATATGATAAAAACAAAATATTGAATGATAAGCAATTTGATTTAGATCAAATCATTCAACATACATGCAATCATTGACCATTAGTTTGATAAGTAAGTAATGCAGTAGAAGAAATGAAACTCTTGGGAAATTTTTAGATTTGTAAAAAGCGTTTGGACAACATTAACATGACTTGATTGCAACAAACTAGAATATTATGGTTTTCGAGTATGGCCCGGAATGGGTTTTACAGTTTATGGATAATAGAACACAATTTTGTACGATATCAATCAATTTGATTCCATTTTTATCAAAATAATAAAATGCGGGGTACCACAAGGCTCAATCTTGGGTCCTTTGTTTTTCATTCTATATGTAAATGATATTTGTCAAGCCGTTTCATTGCTGGAAGTAGTCCCCGTATTTGCTGATGGTTTTAGACTACCTTATTGTATTGCCATCCTGATATAGCCACAAAAATTTGATGTAATAACTAGTGAAGTACAAGAGATTAGTACTGGTTTTCATGGCAAATAAATTATCGGTCATCTGCGGCAAAACTAATTATATGTTGTTGGGATCGCCTTAATATAACTTCTAAATATTCCAGACAGGAACTGAAAGGCAATGATTGGAAGACAAAACTGGAGTTAATGCTCCAAAATATTTAATGTTGTACTTGAATAATGTGGCATTTGGAGAGAGTTCATGAGACCAAATTTTTGGGGGTTATCATCTGATGAACATCTTACGTGGAAAAATCACATGAGCAAATATCAAAGAATATTTCTAAAACGTTGGTTTTACCTCCAACTTAAACACTTTGTACCTGGACATGTATTATACTCTTTATATTGTATGGCTAGTTGGATTACCTTACATACATTAATGGTATCTTAATAATGGGGTAAGTTCTAATAAAATCTTTTTAGATAAAATATTTAAGTTGCAAGAATGGGTTTAAGGACGCTTTAAATGTCAATATATGATCCATTCTGGCCATTATTTTTCAAATTCAATTTGTTGAACGTCTTTGATACAATATAAGCGGACTTGCAGTGTTATTGTACAAACACTATACTACCAATTACCAAAGCTTTTGAGAGTACTTGGTAAACCTGCCCAAAATACATAAATACCATACAAGAAATGCCCACAACTATAGTATTAATAATAATAATAAAATGTTTTTCCGATCGCGCTGTGAGAAATTCTAGACCAGAATTATGGAATTCTTTGGCCAAGATAACAGCGTTAAAAATTTAGTGTTTTAGAAATCATTTAATCTCTACTATAGCTGATATGATGGTTTTGTTGGGGGGGCATGTCTTGTTTTGTGTATGTGTGTATGTGTGTCCTTTGTTTGGGGTTTTGTAATTAAACTTAGGTGTAGGGGGGATGATCACCTCTTGCCTTATTGGCCTCTCGATCATCTCCTCAATATCCTTGTCTTTTGTGTCTTTGTAAGATTTATGTGATGATATTGAAATACAGTTTGATTGATTGCATATTTAGCACAGTAGTGAAATGGGCATTGCACCATGCATTATCGCATCTAGCAACAAAACAAAGCAAGTTTGTTTTCCCCGGTACTTAATATTCTGGTTGTACAAGTAGAGGCCCTATCAAAGTAGAAACACTATAGACAAAAATCGGGACAAGCACATTTAAGCAAACACTAAGATCTTAGAAGAGCAATGGAGTTGAACCACATGGACATGAATGAAAGTTTGATGTAGCCTCTTTTAGGCCTCACTTCCAAGTCTGGATATTACACCATTCTTCTTAATGCCTTGAAAGTGTATCTATTTTTTTTTTATATAAAAATGCATCGTCCTTAAGTATATGCAAATTCTTGATGGGCAAATAATATCTGCATTGTGTGTGTTGTTTAATTCAAATCTTACTCTTGTAATCTGGACTTAATTGGCTATGCTGGTTGACCTGATGGCAATCTTTATGATGTCCATCCTTTTACAAATCGGTAGATTTGATTATTTGTAAAAAGTTGCATCATGCAGGTGAAACGTGTACAAATGCCCCTAGACGATTTCGATGGTAATGGCCACATAGAGGGTAATGTTGATGAGCTACCTATACTAATTCATGAGTGCATCACACAATGACGTAGTTGACCAAGGATGACGTATGTAACATGAGACATTGCCATGTACATCGGTGATCGATAAGGTACTGATTCCATACACTTTGCCTCTGCTTTCTTGTTCAAGTGTCCTCTCCCGATTTATTTAGGATCACAGTTGCTGGCTGATTTCATGTCATGCATGAACTAATAGGTTCCTAAAAAAAGTTTACTTATGTATTAATGATCTCTTTTTCTGCAGATACTGCACTCAGATTACCCAATACACGGTGCCATTCTTGATCCAAACATTCATTGTTATGAGCACAGTGTATATTTCTCACAATGGGCCTCCGCCCTCATGCACTCACAGTAAGTATCTAACTGGGTGGTGGTGGAATCTTTCCAGTCGAAAGTGCGTACGAACTAGTAGGATTTTCCTTATTGAATTTCACAAAACATGGAAATCAAGAAAACCCAAAAAAAGTAGATCAAAATTAAGGTGCAATAGTAGACTGTGAGCTGACCCTGCTTTGACCACCAAATCTCCCCCGGTATCACATTTATTTAACTTTCTTAACCCTTGGTTTTGTAGCACCATGTACATGTAAGCAAATCACAAACAGCTGTTTGACCTCAATCAAATTGGTCTCTTGTTATTTTTGTTCCCACCGACCAAAGTTTCGGGAGGGGACTATAAATGGACTACTTCCGTAATTTCCGTCCGTATATCTATATTGTTCGTTGTCCGTGATATTAACCCTGGAAACATTGGTGATATCTTTTTTTCTGGATGAGCAGAGTAGCCAAACTTTGGTATATTGAAGGAGGGGATACCCCTACTCAACTGTAATTCATTCCCCCCAGTGTCCTCCCCTGTTCTGTCAGGTGGTAGGGGAAAAAGTCAAGGGAAAAAGTCAATATTAAAACAAAAATTCACATTGTTGTACAATTTATCTGGACGTTCTATAATGATGTAACTTAATGGTTGAAGGAAGCGGGCTGAGGAGTTCTCGACTTGAATTAGACATTTTGGCAAATTTTCGGCCAAATTAAAATATGCAATGACTAATTAATATCAAAACCGCGGAATTGCCCTAGGTGGGGGAGCCAAAGTATACCAAAACAAATCTATTAACATCTGTATTACCCATGTTTTCATTTGAAAGGTTTTTTAGTTCTTGTTGTTGCACGTGGGTCAGTCTGTTTGGGTTGCCAGCCTGTTTACATTTCTGGAAAATGTGAAAATAAGTAAAAATTCAGTGTTTTCGCCCCTTTTCATAACTCATAGGGGTCCAATTAAAAATGTGGTCACATGTTTTTTCAAAAATTAATAAAACATCAAAACAATAAAAAAAATATCATATTTTTACTAAATTTAATGAATTTTAAGGGAATTTTCAGATTTCTTGAAGTCATATTATCAAAACATAATTATTTTTCATTACAAAGGCTGTTTGGGAAGCGTAAAATACTAAATAGCATTTCTCAACCTGATTAGATTTTTGGGGGTAAAATATCCAACTTCCAATTTAGACATTGCATGGTTAGTCAAGGGAGTCTAGGGTCCAAATGTAAGTGGAGGTTGGCCAAATTACGGGGGGTGGTCTGATGTAGCTCAATTTCTCACTTCCTTAGTTATTCTCGCCAAAAAGTCGCGGGGGACATATTTTACCAATCGCGTAAATACAAGTGCGCCTTGTTTAGAATTATTGTAATCAGTTGGCCACACTTTTGACAACTGATATACAATGCAGAGCCTCTTACCCCTGTACAATACAAAATCCATTCTGAGAATCTTGCCATACAGGCATACAAAGATCAATGAATTGTATATTATTGGCACCCTTTATATTCCTCCACAGAGATCTATATAAAGCACGACATATTTGCCCGCAATGGAATTTTGTAAAACTTGCACAGGATGTAGTTAGTGTAATAAATAGACAACAAAATAATCCAAATCATTGTCCAAAACTTTGCTGTTTGTTGATATTTTTTTATTCCAGTTTTGTCTTTGCACCTTTACTCAATTTGTGACACCACTGCTTAAAATTGTTTTCTTTGTAATAGAATAAAAAATGCTTTATTTTATTGCAAAAAATTTGTAAGGTAATTTACAACTGCTACTATATTTATTGTTTTTTTGGCTTTGAGTTTTTTAGTAAAATAATTTGTTTTGTTTGTTTTCAATTAGTAAATATTTATGGAAAGTGATAAGAGGACCTCCCCATTGCTCAGCAATGACACTTTACCTTTAAAAAATATTTGTGTATTTTTGTACATTTTTTAGGCTGGTTGGATGCTCAAATGCTGTGGGAGAGACTTGAGAGACAAAAATGTCTTGCCTAATGGCCTCAAATTCCTGCTCACCCAGGTAGTGCACAAATATTATTGCTGAACTGTTTGCTAACTGTTGAATCATATTTCAGAGATGCCAGTTTTTCCGGTTTTTCCCGGAAATCCAGTTTTTCACTGGTCCCGACCACATTCCTGCCGTAGTCGGGAAGAATCCACTATTCCATGATCCAACTGTTAGAATTTTGTCACACCACCCTACAGGGAACAAACCAGCTGCCTTTTCAACATCATCACATTCCTCTACCAAAGAAAGTTGACCTCCAACAACCACAAATCTATAGAGGATCACAATGTCACCACTGGCCTCTAAGATCTACAACCGCATGCTGCTCAACAGAATCACTCCTCACATAGATTACATTCTCAGACGAACCAGAACGGATTTCGCAAATGCAGATCAACACTACCTCAGATACTGGCCCTCTAAGGATCTAGGAAGAGTTGAGAATTTCCAAGAGAAAGCTTCAATTGTGTTTGTATATTTCCAAGGCTTTTGACAGGTAAATAGGGAGGAATGGTGCATATTCTCCGCCAACCTACTGTGTCCCAATGAATGACTGCAAGGCCAATTGCCATAATGTCTGATAACCCTATAGCCTTTGTGCAGACCATGGATGGGGCCCACAAAGGAGTTCCTAACAACTCTGGAATCCTCCAAGGAGATACTCTTGCTCCCTATCTCTTTGTAGTTGTTTGGTTGATTACATCCTCAGACAGAGTCTTGACATCAAGAACGACAAGGACTCACCATCAAAACCCCAAGCGTTCTAGACGTCACCAAGTCAGCATCTTACAGCCCTTGACTACTCACAAAAGACTAGAGGCTTAACCTAGCTCTAACAGCTGATCTGATATGTGGTGCACAAGATTTACTAACTTCACTTGAGAATGCTGCAGCATCAAAGTCACTACATCTAAATGCCAAAAAGACTGAATATATTACGTCAAGGAGGAAGATCACTCATCAACCAATCTGCACTGCAGATGGTAGCCAATTCAAAGAGGTCAAGGACTTCAAGTATAGGGTCCTATGTTGCCGCAGCAAGAAAGTACTTCCTGTCACACAAAGACAAGCTTGCATGCTTTGCATAACTACACCCATTATGGCAATCTTGTATCTCCATTCAACCAAGCTGAAATTCTTTTAGAGCATGTGTAGAGAGTACCCTGTTACATGGATCTGAGACCTACCAGAAGAAATAGCTACAGGTAGTGGATGGCACCTACACCACACTTCTTAAGGCGAGTACAAAACATCTCCTGGCGTGAGGACCATAACCAAAGCATATATATAGGAGCTATCACCCTCCTCCAATTTCATCTTCTGTTTGCCCAACGCCGTGCACGATTTGCCGTCCTTGTCATCGTGCGATTTATCCATAGGCTCGACGTCCCATTTTGGAAGTTAACCATGCCAAAACGGGTCGTCGCCCCTGTAACATACATTGATGTGATTGCTCGAGACATCCAACCGGATCAATCTGACATCCCCAACTTAATTACAAACAGGACATTTGGCGCGACATGGTGAAAAGCATCTAGGCTGCGGGCCGTTAATAATAGATAGGGTTTTCAACAACCCCAACAAACTTTCCGGTTTTTCCGTTTTTTTGTTTGTTAGTACAGTTTTTCAAAAAACCCGGTTTTCTGGTCCATCTGGTGAGCCAAAAATAAACTAAAGTGAAGTGTGATTTAACGGCGGCATTTAGTGCATAAATGCTCCCCTCCGGCAAATCGAAATTAACATGTGTTCGTTGGTTTCTGACTCTATCGCAATACTTTACCGATTCTACAAGAACATCATTGACTGATACCATAAGCGATCATCCCTACAGCTCCGTGTAAGATTTGGCAGCAAAGCGTGCGAATGTGGTGTTATGCATGGTTATGGTATTACTTTTTCAGTAGGAAAAATGGAAAATTTTAAATTTGTTGAACGGACTGATGATTTAAAAGCGATAGAAGGAAAGATAAAAAATAAATGGAACTGGTCATGTTGGAAGAGAAAGACGACAACGACGATTTTTTATTAGAGTACATGAGGAAATCGGGTGTGGCCCATTTTGGACCCACTGACACCATGACCCCGATAATTCTAGACGGAATAAAGTGCACTTTATTCCGTAAAGTCCAGCTGAATCCATCAGGTCATGTGTGGTCATGGTCACAAAATGGCCACACCCTGAGAGAAACTGAAAACCAATCTGGACCGGCGTACTACGACTTTCCTGCACAGACCGTCGCCATGGTGTAGCAACGTGTGAATTAATGGATCGTCAGGGAAGAAAGCGATCAAAGGACCAAATGGTCACACAAATAAAGATGTACAAATTATAAAATAAACAGGGAGGGTCATGTGAAAAAATTACCACTGTATTTTTCAAGCCTGCTGCCTGTGACGTACTTTAACAGAACCCCTCAGCGGCAAGTAAGGGGCTATAGCCTAGGGTAGGCATGGTTAAGTCCGCCCAGCATGTCATGTTTGGAATTTGTATTTTTTCAAGAAATTTATACTCCAGGGATGACTTTGTAGGTGATTTAATGCTAAATCCGGGGTCGCTGCCCCCTGGGCCCCCGTCGGGGCTCTGCCCCTGGCCCCTGCCACAGGGTGCCTAAGGCGGCCCCCTGGACCCCCAGCCAATTTTCAGGGGTGTTTTTCAATGGAGTGCTGGCATCTCTGCAGGTTGGTTTAGAGATCCTCAGCTCGCAATCTTTAAGTGCTTTTTTTTGAATTTTCCAACATGATTTTAGGCTCTTTTCTTTATCTCCGTGATCTTGATCATTTTATTTTTCAAAAATATCTACTTATGAGTATTGATTTCACTAAAAATATCAGTCTGTAACCCACACAGCACTGTTTGCCCAGACCATGGTGGGCCAAGTCCTAAGATGGGTGGGGGGGGAGAAAAGAAAGATGTTTATATTGCGTAGGGGTGGGTAATTGGTTAGGGGGTTGTTGTGGGGCTTGAGAAGTGTAAGTCTGACGGTTAGGTGGTGGGCAGAGAGGTGATTTTTAGGTGGGTGGTGACGGGAGAGGGTTGTTTGGTGGGGGAGTCATTCCAATACATCAACACCCCAAAGTATCAAATTAGATTACAACAACATAGACTGCAAACTACAAACCCCAATTTGAAAAACAACTCTGGGTGCTTTGATGGAGGTCAGTCATGGGTGTTTTCCCATGGCCCATATCTGACCTCATCCTCGTCTGTTTATTGCATACATACACTAAGACCAGGGAAAAAATAAATAAATTAAAATAATTTTTTGTCAAATTTCGCTTTTATGTGTCAAACCAATGTAGATGTGTAAATTTAGGGAATTTCTTGGCTGCCGCTGTGTTGCCTGTTACCATTAGGACATTTTGAATAGCAAACCCCTTTGTTTGCCTTACGTATACAACAGTACTGATGTATTTTTACTGGCCATCCCAGGGTTAGGTGTGTGATCAGCCTATGCTAATAATTCAGGTTTGATAATGTATTCTTTGTATAAATGTAATCATCAATATCTAGATAGCTTCGCAAATAGGTTAAATGATAAAAGTAAACGCAAAACCTGAGGCGCTATGAATTGGTTTCCTGTGGATTGAAAACGTGTATAAAGATTTTTTTTTTTAAATCTGCTTCAAGGACAGTTGTCAAGGTGGGGTAGTGCGGTGTTGGGGGGGGTGTGTGTTACATGTATTTGTGTCTGATTTTTTGTGCCATTTAAGCTCAACTGTGTTTCTGGGGGGGTATGGCGATTACCAGACAAGGGGATATCCACGGCGACAATACTGAGTCCGGCATGTAGGAGTGGGTGTTGCCGATTTGAAAGCCGGGGGTCTCGGTAAGTCACAAAAAAACACAAGGTCTTAACGGCGGATATTTAAGCACTTTTCACGCCCTTTAATCGCAAAGGCCAGCATGATCACACTCGCGCAGTGAATTGAAGTGGGCGCGTGGTGTTGTAGTGTTTTGTTCCATTTGCCATGATGCATCTTGGAAAAAACAAAAATAATATTTGATAAGGTAAACAAGCGTAATTTAGACCAGATAACATTTCTATATCTTCTGATTTCCTGGAGTTAAGAGGCAAGAGAGGGGTTGGTGGAGTGGGTGGGCGGATAGTGAATAGAAGACGCAATTCCATCACTTGCCTAACATACTCAATTTTGAAGTGGTCAAAGATTAACGATATTCAAGAAAGAGATAGCTTAAGTGAAATGGTGTGAAAAGTCCCCACAATATATCTGGCACGTGGTTATTTGAAGTAGTGGGGGTTGGGGTAGGCTACGAGGTGAATTTTGTTCCAAGTGTAATAAGGCAATGGGGGGTATACAGACTGGGGGTAATGCGTTTAAAACCTATCCAACATTAGTAACTTACATCATGTCTAGGTTGTGCCGTCCAATCATGTGCTTGCTGTCTCTTCGCTGTGGTTGGTTTGGGGGTGCTGTTTGCAATGCTGGACTCCCAAGGTAGGTACAACCATCAATCCCACAATTCACCATTTTTTTGGGAATTTCACTTCCATAAGGTCATGTGTGATCCTACAGAAATCCTATTCTTAACACATAAAACCTTTTATAACTCATTTTATGCTCACAAGGTTGCTAGTACTTAGAG
>JAMKCH010020142.1:0-22387 GCA_023653785.1 Ophioderma brevispina | reverse complement strand
AATTCTTGTATTATTTACCTTTAAACAGAAAATGACCTTAAAATGACCTTTGACCTCCAAAATAAAAATGACTTGCATACACAGGTAACATGAATGCATATCTGAAGTTAAGTCACTGTACTCGGTTTGAGTTTGAGATAAAAGTTTTTGAATATTTTTAAAAAAAAAATATTTTTGATTTTTGACCAGAAGATCCCACCTTAATGACCTTGACCCAGCACGAGCACAAAGTTGGAGGAGGGTCTTAAAGACACTATCAGTGATTCAAAATATTTGAAATGTGCAGGAATAGCTTCAAAGTGATAGGATAAGTCTTAGAATTCTTATAAGTTACCTTTTCCAGCTGTGATTGACAGAAAAGGAAGAGAAAGAAAAACGGCAGTGTTCCCAGATCCGATTCTCCATTCATACGTGTTGTAGTAAGTGTCCGAACGGACAGTAATGACTAAAATCTCGTTCGTCCTTATTAGGTTGCCTCTGGTCTTTCTTATCCATTTGCAGGGTATGTTAGGATACCGGGGGGCTGTTACATACATGTAAAAAATCTGATTTTTGTATGATTTTTTCGATTGCTGATTTAGCAAAATCACTGATAGCGTCTTTAAAGCTGGTTCATATTATATGAGTCACGTGACCATTGCAGCGTTGCATTAGTAGATTGAAGATTTCTTGAAAATTTTCACTAAGACGGAGTGCCCCCCCCCTTAAGACCAAAATTGAACGCCGACCCATACCTTTTTCTGAAGGGGCTTCAAGCTGCTTCATATGCATGAGTCACGTTACCATGCAGCGTAATCTGTAGGAGGAGATACATTTTCTAAAGAAAATCAAACTTGACCCTGTGACCCCTACGGGGACTCTGACCCCAAAACAAGCACAAGCAATAGCTTGTGGCCCGGTCATTACTCTGAGCGAGTGAGGTCATTGGGTCAAGCGTTAGGAGAGTAGTGTGGTTGTAAGAAAACAGAAAGAAAGGAAAGAAAGCAAAAAACAGCAACAACAAAACAATAATGTTAGGCGAAACGCCTAACTTAAAGGAAAGAAACAGAAAGAAAACCATAAGTAGGCGAAACGCCTAACGTAAGAACTAGGATGTGCTCGAGCGAGCACGACGAATGCTTTTAGCTTCGTTTGCAAACTTCAATCCCACCGAATAATAGCCTTAATTTATAGAAGAAGGAATTCAGAATACCCCCTTTTTTACTCAGCAATTGTAGCAATTTAGCCAGATTTGTGGACCACCCCATGAGAAGAAATGCGATTTCGAGGAATGCCCCGTGAATGGTAATTGTGACATTTGGTCCAAATATGTGAACAGCCCATATCAAGCCCCCTACCAGGGGATCCTTTGAGCAAATCTCGTAGAGTGATAGCCTCTTATTTTGCGAGAGAAGGAATTCATAGATTTTCAAGGAATACCCCTTTAATTGTGGCATCTTGGGCCAAATCTGGTGAAAACACCCATTTGATGAAGCCCCGACCAGAGCATCCTGTGAGCGAATCTCGTCGTGATGATGCCTTACTTTGCAAGAGAAGAATTAATTCATTAGATTTCAGGATGCCCCTTTAATGGTAATTGTGGGCAATGTTCCTAATTCTGTGTGAAAACACCCCATTTGATGAAGCCCCCTACCGGGGATCGATCCTGTGATGTATGCGAATCTCGTGATGATAGCATTTATTGCGAGCGAAGAATAAGAATGGAAGTCAAGATTTCAAGGAATGCCTTTAATTTGGTTAATTGTTGGCATTTGGGCCAAATCGGTGAACACCATTAATGATGAAACCCCTACCAGGCGATCCTGTTTGCGAATCTCGTGCTGATAGCTTTTAATTTGCGGGAAATTTGCGGGATTTTCAAGGAATGCCCCTGTTTAATAGGCAATTGTGGATTTGGGACAAATCTGTGAAACCCCGGAGCAGCAGGTACTGGTGGATCTTGAGAGCGAGGAATATGTGCAATGATTAGTCTTTGATTGTATGAGAAGAAGGAATCATAAACAAAATTTTCAGATAATGCCCCTTTAATCGGCACACATGACCATGAATCCCAAACTGTTCACACCCTTTTTTGTAGGGGTTGGTCTGGGTCAGTGGTTTTTGACCAAATTGGCTGATGAAATTGGCCATGCGTTATAGCACTAGATAGCATGGTAAAATTTAAGGAGTTGGCCCGGGGGGCACTCATATTTTAACCAAGGACCCCATTGTTCAAGAAAAATACAGCAATTTGTTCACCAACACAACCCTATTATCAGTTTATGCGTCAATTTGGCTCTCACCAAAGGACCATAAGTTTTGCATGTGTACTAGCTGTCCCTGATTTCCCCTGAGTTCGAAAGGCCAGCCTACAATGTGTTCCATTATATGGAGTGCCTCCCTCGGAAAAGGAGCGTTGACAGAAAGAAGAAGAATTTTACAACCACAAATATGTGAGTGGATAACCAGCTAACACTAGTTCTGGAGACAGATCTGAGCCCAGTCGGGGTAGTGACCTTTGACCCTAAATGACCTTTGATCTTGAAAAATATTTAGGCATTTTAGAATGTCACATAAGGATAATTTCCACATGTAAGCTCAATTCGGAGCAGCATTTTGAAAGTGGGGAACTTGGACCCTTCTTTAATGAACTTTCACCTCGAAAATACAGCTTGTTTAGAATGTAAAGGACTCATTTCAGTCAAAATTTTCAGCTCGATCGGAGCATTTTGAAAAATTTGACCTTTGGGACATCTAATGACCTTTGACCTCTAAAATATTTTAAACAGTGTAGAATGTCATAAGGATCATTCAGTTAAAACATCAGCCCATCGGCATTTGAAAATTTTGACCTGTGACTCTTAATGACCTTTGAACTCGAAAATATTTTCAACATGTTTAGAATGTCATCAGGATCATTTCAGTCAAATTTCAGCTGCATCTAGTTTATGTTATACCAGAGTGTAAAGGCAGTTTGTTTGACCTTAGTGACCCACGACGACCTTTGATCAAAATTTCATTAAGTATCTTTGGTAGGGGAGTCAAATTACACCACATACATGCGTCACATGATCATACCATGTAATTTATAGGACGAGTAGTAGTTTGAAGTGTAACGTTTAAATTTGAGTTATTTGAACCTTTGCCACTAGGCCAGGGTCAGGGTGTGATGAGCGTTCATGGTTTTTTGACTTTTATTGACTATCTTCAAGTCATACAGGATGGACGCTCTAAAAAGATTTTCTATTTGACCTTGTTTTAAAGTTTACCACCAGTTAAAGGAGTTTGACTACGGACCCCCGATGCCTTTGATCAAACAAAGAATTTTCAGTAAGGACTTTGAGGGGTGTCAAAAAACTACACACCACACCACATGAGTCACATTGATCTACTATGTAATCTGTAGACGGAGTAGTGATTTGAAAGTACGTACTAACATATTTGATTGTATTTGGACCTGTGACCCCTAAAAGGTATGCTTCATATGACAAAGTCGTAATTAACTTTTTTGTATTTGATTCATAGTTCCTACGGAAAGATTGACAGTATTAGGTTTGAGATTTGAGCTTAATTCTAGATTTTTTGGCATGGTTAACGTTTTTGAACCACTGTGACCCTATCGTGGGACCTTTGACACCATATGGTTCATGTCAAAAGGTTTTTGTGTATGTACTTGTCCTTGTTCACCAGTTTTGGGCAATATAGCATGTTGCATGTCTGAGTAGATTAGCATGAGGAAAGAAAGAAGAAAGAACCGTAAGAAGAAAGAAAACACAGTCGAGTTCCTTCGACTGTGTAATAAATACAGTAACCAGCCGTGCTACGCACACGCGCTGGTTAATTCACAAGTGCACTGACTTCGCCATTGAAATCAGGTACGGTGACCTTCCTCTAGTTCTGCCTCCACAGAATGGTCGCTGGGGAAGTTCCGGTTGTTCAATCGCCCCGACTATTCAATTACGTGCGCGCCCGCTATCCATATAGGGAGCGGCGCCGAGCTTTGAAATGTTCTCTAGTTTTCGAGTTACCCCTCCCCACCGTACAAAATACACAAACCACCTTTATTGAAGGATAAATAAATAAGACGTAAGAAAATGATGGTTTGTTGTTATTGCAATATTTGGTGCGGGATGGTTATATGCCGAAAAATGAATTTGGCTTCAATTAGTTCAAGCGCGAAATTTATTATTTTTTATATTTTTTTAAGGTAAAAATATTACAATCTATTTTTATGGTATCCTTTTTGTTATTGATATAGGTTTTATACATTGCATAAAGGGTTCAGGTAATACTCATTGTGGTGACATGTGATAAAAAGGATGCTTTTTTTAGGAAAAAGGGTGATTTGGGGGCTAAAATTCTAGACCCTTTATATATTGTATAAAACAGAAATCTATAATATAAATGTCAGAGATTGATAGTATTGCATGATGATTAAAATTTGTTTTGCTAAGAAATTAATAAATCTTGATATTCTTAAGTTTTTAGCTCAAAAACGTGATTTTTTGACCCAAAAAACACCCCTGCCACCAAAGTTTTTGACCACAATCATCATTTTTCTGTCAGCCAGCAAGTTTCTAGACATCGTAAGTCAAAAACTGTAGGTGACAGAGAAGTTTTGTGATTGACTTTTTTGTTCAAACACATCTGAATACACTAGTATACATTTTGTGTTGATGAAATCTTTTTCCTAGAAATATCCCATGCAAAAATTACTTCTGGGGTGGAAATAGCCCTAATCAGTAATGGACAATACTTGACATTGTAGTCAAATTTGGGTGTGGACAGAAAATGGGGTGTGGGTGTCTGTTGGTGAGGGTAAGGTTGCTACTTCTTTGCTGAAATCAGTGTGGTCATATTGCAGAGAATTATTGTTTAGGTTCTTTTGAACATGAATTACGCAAGTGTTTGTTATATAATCAAAATAGGAGGTGTTTCTTTAGTGTTTTTCAAAAAAGAATTTTGCCTTAAATTGAACATGTGGCGAAAATAGGCTTTGACCTTTGTCCTTTCTGTGGGTCAAAGGTCACTTTAACATCCACATATTCAAGATGGCTCACCCAGATTTAATTCCACACACTTTCAGGAACATTTTGGTATATGTATTGTTGTAACAGCAGAGGTGTCCCAAAACCAAGTTAAATTAAGGCATTTGCTTCGTAGGTACTATCGGCGATTCTTTAAATTGTAAACCTATTTTTCATCAAAGTCATTTTTGCACTGTTTTTTTTTTTAATTGCTGTAGTAAAAAACTCTAGTAGCTAAGCTTAACACGCTTATACATTGTTAACTAATAAAAAGTCGAGATCCGACTTTTGCAGGTCTAGAAACAGTCGTAAATGGCATTTTCAAGACCGCTTTATTTAAATGTTTTAGTGTCTGTTTTCAAAAATAACATTAAAGGGCCACAATGGCAAAACAAATATATTCAGATATAATGAAATAGACCCTTACTGAAATCACTTCCACAAATTTTAAAATAATTTGGGTGTTTATATTTTGTAAAAAGGGAAAAGGAACTAATATTTGTTTTCCTTGTAAGCTTCACTTCTCAACCAAGAGGATGCTGCCAGCATTTTATCAAACTTGAAAAGCATGCAGTCGTCAGCTCACAGACCATTGCTATTGTATATGTGCTAATCCCGGCTAATCCACCTTTCACTTGTCAGATCAATATATTAGCACATTTTTTGAAGAGCGACCCCAATTTTCAAAATTTGATATTTTTGCAGAGTTATGTTGGTAATTGTCCACGAAACTATACCTGCAAACAAGAATGCTAAAAAATGCGTATTTATCATAAAATAAGCGATTTTGTAATTAAAATTGGGATCCCAGATTGGACTTAATGGCGGAGCTGGAAATGCTACGTTTATGTCCGTTCATGGTAAAATAGTGCCACCTCAAGAAAATAAACTCTAACTTGACTTGCCTGAACCAATAAAACAACTAATGGATGAGCGTAGATATGTACATGGCGCTATTTCCCGGCTATTTCACATTGGAAGGCCGTTTCCAGCAGCCGTTGAATTATTATCGAGATCCCAATATTAATTATTCTATAATTACAAAATTCCTTCGTTTGTGACATAGACATTTTCGAGTTTAAACATTCACAGGTATAGTTTACTAGCGAGTTACCAATGCAACCGTGTAAGAATCTCAAATTTTTTGAAAAATTGAGGGCGCTCTTCAAAAAAATATGCTAATATTGCTTTAATACAATGTCTGAATCCCGATCCCGGTCTGAATGCTTTTGAATTGTGTCACAAAACATGTCAGATACACTGTAAATTCTGACAGGGATGTCAACACATTGATTTTCCGTGGCCGGAATTGCCACCAACTACTACCACCTCTTGCCTTTTACTGTTTTTTTACGGAATATGTAAACCACCCAATTTTTTTTTCAAACCCCGGTTTTTGGATGCTTATCAGTGTATTAGATCAACCCCGAAAGTGAATCGCCGAATACGCCGTCTTTACTAACAAGATGATGATTTATTATTTTCTTGTCGTGCAGACAGATAGAAATCAAAGCATGGTTCTATAGGACGATTAGGAGAGCAGGCAGCATCAAAACAAGGTTTGCGGTTTTCTGTGTACATGTGTTCCAATAAACCTTGGAAAAGTTACTTGGAAGGTGGTTACAATCGATCCAGTGCAATTTGAGAGAAATTCGTTATCCGTAAAGAAATATCCTCCTGTCACCTTTAATCAGTGTTGATATGACCCAAACACTACAGCAAATTAGAGAGAAATGGGAAATTTTTCATTTGGAAAAAAAAAAAAAGGACTGAGCGTGGCTTTAGTACTTTCTCTGTCAGAAAATCTTTTTCAAGTTAAAAATAAAGAAATAAAAGACTAGCTTACATGCGGAACTCTAACGCTAAATAATGTAACTTTCCATCGAATGACTCTTGGCCTAAATTCTCATGTAAAATGAGAATTAAATAGTTAATGTTTAGCGTCTGCCAATAAGATTATAATTCAAAATAATACTGAGTAAAATTTTAAATACAAATTTATTGGGTTCAGGATCTTATGGGTCGCAGCAAGCCGCTTGCACATCAGCATATTATACTACATGAATAAACAAAATGTAAAAGGATTGCAGAAAAGTTATCTTCTTAAAGGGATTTATTGGTATGAATCTATCGGCACATATATACTGAAATTATCATAAATATGACGTACCAGATGGTTTGCACAGGGTCTCGCTAGACATTTTGTCAGGGGGGGGGTGTGTTAAAGTGAAGAAATGTTATTGCTGCAGTAAGAGTCCTCGGAAGCATAGTGAACGAATAAAAAAAATAGCCTAAAATAACGGCGCACGGTTCGGGTCAATTAAGGGCGTTTGCAAAATTGTCCAAGTAGATGCTCTTTACCAGACCTTTTTTCTTGATCTTTTGAACTGCACACAGCAAGTGGCCTTGACGCAAACCGGAAAGCCCCTGAAGGGGTGGGGTACAGTGGCCCGCTTTAGGGCCCCTGGCCAGGGCAGAGCCCCTCGCCGGGGTCAAGGGCGGAGCCCCCGGAAGCTCTTGGATTTATGCTATTCAGAACCTTCAAAGCCCACTGTTTGAGGGTAATTCAAGAAGACCCAGGAAAAGACTGGTTTCTAACTTGGCTCACTGAGAGGGCAGTATACATGTATAAGCTGTAATGCCCAAAGCGAATTTGCATATAGCGGTGGCCAATGTTTTAATGGGTGTGGTGCAGTGGCAGAGCCCTTATGGGGGTCCAGGGGGCGAAGCACCGGAGCTCTTGGATTTCAGTATTCGAACTTCAGATTCCCACTTTTTGAGGGGTAAATGGTAACCAATTCAAAGAAGAAAAGACTGGTTTCTAACCTTGCTCACTGATACGGGCAGTTAAGTTGTACGCTGAAGGGGAAACTATACACAGTATAGCTAGCACGCAAGGTCTTTAACGGATCGGGCATGAGCAGAGCCCATGCCGGAGAGTTCAGGGGGGCGGAGCCCCCGGAACCTTTCTTGATTTCTAGCTATAAGAAAGGTAGTTTTTGAAGGGGTAGGTATAGTAATTAATTCAAATGACAGCAGTAACCTATAAGTTTATGGTGCTGGGAGCTAGGGAACCGATTCCCTACAATTTTTTTCTTGACCACCCAGCTCCCCAACTGAAAATTCCCCGTATCCGTATTACTGGTAGACCAAACTTGGGAAATGACCCATGGCTCCCCTTGTGTTTCCTCAAATTTATTGTACCAAATTTGTTGATCAACAGTACTGTTTGACACTTAACAATTCATGATTCCGTTGGTTAGCCTTGGAAAAAAAACTAATTGCTTGAGGGGAAGCACAAAATTTGTGATATTTGGATTTATGGAAGTCTGGAGGTTCAATCTCATGTGTTCTGATGCCATTCTCCTTTGGTTTCATTCTTACTTCCCCTTTCTCTCTTTTTTCTATTCTCTTTCCCTCTCTTTTCTCTTTCTTCTTTTCCTTCTCTCCTCTTCCCTTTTTTCTTCTTCTCTTTTGAGGGGAGCGCTGGGGGGGGGGGGGTTCCACCCCCACACCCCCCCCCCCCCATGGCGACGGGCCTGGGTTGTATGGGTCATTGGGATTCCTTGACAATAG
This sequence comes from Ophioderma brevispina, assembly GCA_023653785.1. Classification (NCBI taxonomy): domain Eukaryota; kingdom Metazoa; phylum Echinodermata; class Ophiuroidea; order Amphilepidida; family Ophiodermatidae; genus Ophioderma; species Ophioderma brevispina. Next base: position 13,805 of record JAMKCH010020142.1, on the reverse strand, counting down.
GAAACCACCATTATCACGCTTAACTTTCGAAAAGCAGCAGTAGACGAGTTAAGGAAGCCGCCACGTTATTATTTACGCTATCCTTTTGCCAACAAGCCATGTTTAGTAGTCTTTCACACCAATTGAAAGATGATCGGTGGTTAGTCAAGTTTTGGCCTGTATGAAAGATATGCATTATTTTAACATTGAATTAAAAAACACGCTTTAATTTAACCGTTTCTCCTTCAAATAGATAAATTATCAAAATGGCATTCATTTGTGCCTAATTTTATACAAATGAGCCTGGGATTCTTGAGAAAGAGAGTTTTTAAAAATAAAATTAGGACACTCTACATCCTACAAAGAAGCGCTACTCGGGTACATTGAAAAGTACGTACATTGCTGAAACGCCGCATTAGTGGGATTGGAAACACTGATCTCTATACACGGATTGGAAACATGGGCGTGTAATAGCAAGTTAATCGACGTCACTTCTTTTGTGGCCTGCGAATCGTATGGCCCATAGTATTAATTAAAACGCTAACAGATACAATGCCCAGTGTTTGTAAAGTAAGGCCAACCTATTTCAAGATCCAGGCCCTCCTAACATGTTCAACAAAAATTGCTGTTACACTGGTCTATTGAAGCAGAGGCCATACTGGTAATACCAAAAGAGCCCAAGCAGGGGGGTAAGAGGCCGCGTCATTTATACAAAAGTGTTCCCATTGAAATGTGGAATCAATAAGCGACATTACAGGGATACAGAAGTAAAGCCAATTTCATGAGTCATTGCATTGCGATATGGGATGCATGCTCTAAAACGTTGCACCGGGATACAACTTCTGTTAAAACAGGTGTCTTCTGGAAGGAATTGTGTTCGGTCGACCAAAAATAGAGATGCCGCCCGTTGCTCATTCAATCTAAATACCAATTACTGTTGTGTAGCCTATTCATTGAATAGAGATCAGTGGGTTACAGTGCGACTGCGATAACACTATAATTTACACGACCCTTTTCAATGTCCCCGTTTTCATGGATTGTTAGTTTTTAGGCCCAACGAAAACCTGGTAATCAAAAAATGATATCTAAAAACACCCCTCTTACATTTTTCTCAAATCACTTAGGTTTTAAAAAGTGTAGTTTTTTGCAATAAAAAAGATGCGGTTTGTGGCCAAACTAGCACGTGATATATGGCGCGTTATGGGTTTTCGCTGGCTTCTGTTCGGTATTGCATGCGGCGTTAAAAAATTACCACAGGGAAATAAACATGGTAGCTTCCCTGAGTGTGTAAGTTGTGTACATTTGTTGGAATATACATCTGAATTTTTCGAGGAAGGAATACCAATGGCCATGAAACCATTGGTCGTTTTATTTAGGGATATGTCATTATAATGTGCGATGAAGATCATAACAATAAATCCTTTAATGATGAACGTATGATCTATAGCTGGTTAATGTGGGTTTTGTCTTGCTTACTCCAAGAAAAACCATGTGTTCGCAATTGACCCCAACTAGTGGTATGAGGCACGTTGGCACCACTTGACTCCCTGTTTTGAAATTGTCACAGCTCCAAAAATACTAGTAGTCGAATTGGAAAGGGAAAAAAAGTGTTGCAAACAGGCCCCGATCTCCCCTACATAAAGCAGTATATGGAATGGGTCACATCGTGCTAATCCCTTAAGACCCCATTCGCGCCTCTCCGCAGTTCTTAAGGGTTCGCAACTAACTTTGTTCTGGGAGGAAAACACAGCATCGTTTGAAAATCACTTGGCAATGTGATTACCTCATTGTAGTCAGGAACTTCTGGTACAATTTTAATCAATTTTTGATATAATTACTTTCTTTTTAGCATGTTGCAATACTTTTGGCCAGTGTGTGTGTATCTCGCAGGCAGTATTACCATGTCTGAAGATGTTGAAGGGGGAGCTGTATGCAGCAGGGCTTGTTGTCAAGCAGTGCTTATTCACTGTATTCGAAGCCTGCAGGTGCATGCTGAAAGGCCCTGGTTAGAAAACTACAGATGGGTGGAACGGGGGCCAACCGGTAATGTTTTCAAGGTCTCATTGAGTACTATGTCCAGCTTCTTTGTGTGAGATTTGTGGCACATGCGGGGACGGCATATCAGCAGCGTGTGGACCAGACCCAAGGCGGTGGTGCGTAGAGTCGTTGGGATGGCACCCCATGAGGATCAGCAAGTCGGCACAGGAGTTATTCCTCGAGAGATACCTTTGCGCATACGGAACTGAGGTGCTGCCGGTAAGTAGCGCCGTTCAAGATTCCACTCCCAATCTGGTGGACAGTGCTCGGCCACGGGAAAATCCTGCTGCTCGTCAGCAGATGGGGGGTCGACGACGGGCTCCAGCCGGGACCAAGAACATCCTCTCAAGGAGTTTCAAGGAAACACACAGTAGTGATATTGGGCCGTAGTTCTTAGGGTTGTCAAACAGGCTTGGTTGGTTTTGGGAGTAACGTGCCAGGATAGTAGCTAGCCTCCTCCAGATCTTGGGTAAGGAAAGGGTGGTATAAGGCACGGGTTGGTAACGGCACATTTAATAGAGCTCCTGGAGCCATTTCAAGACACCGGGGCCGCATTGCATCAGAAACTCTGCTGGTAGGTATGTTATCAGACCCCTGGGCCCTTCCACTCTTGTTGGTGAAGCAGAGGTGAACTCATCTAGTGAGAGGATGTTTGTTGAAAAGTGACCCGTCCACGCCGGGTGCTCGACGACGTTTGGTGATCTCTTTTTAACAGAGCGCGAGTGTGATCATTATCAGTGTTCTTGAAACGACCATTTCGAGGAGTTGCTCAGCGATTTGAGTTGCAGCCTGGACATTTCGATGGTTTGGAAATTCGGACTGGATTGTGAGTGAAGTCTTGATGAAGATCCTGCTAGGACGAAATGTCAGGCCCACAACTCTAGGATCATTTGGAATCAAGTAAACAAACAGTATAGCCATATTATCCAAAATAAAGGTTACAGCAGTGCGATGTTTTAGTCATGTAAACATGTTTTATCTCATTTAGAGGATTTTTTTACAGTTTTAGTGACTACCTTATTAATTTGTGATTGTCTTGAATCCTATCACAAGAGTATCAGGTCACAGATGTTTAATTAGTTAAAACTATGCACACTTTCAGGTAAACCGATAGGATGTTGTTATGATACAGCTGTTGTTATATCCTACTTTAGTGGTATTTTATTTGAGCGTTTGTGGCTGGCCCATTTTATATTGACGGCCATCTTTGATTAAAAACCTCAAAAGTCCCTTCCATAATTGCATAATGTTTAAAGGCAAGGAAGAAATAGCATTATCAGACCATATAAGAGACCAAACCATCGTGCGACACCGTTTAAAGAATTTATTTGTATATTGCCCTATTGCGGCCCATTTTTAAATTTCCCAAAAACTGCACGATTGTTTCACGATCTGACAGTACTATATATACTTTCATGACTTTGAGACAAAAAACAGTTCCCAAGCGTTCCCCGACACCCCCCCCCCCCCAAGTTCGGGCCGCGCATCCCATGGAGCCAGGTCCCTGCCTGTACCCTTAAACTAATTGCGACGTCTAAATTGGGATTTTGTGACGATCCCCCAGGACGGACTGGGACGATTACTGCTACGCTTATTTGGAAACGGTACATACTTCTGGACTTGTTCAAAGCAAAAATGAGCGTGGAAGCGATTTGTTCACTCTGAAATAGAATTCAATATTATTCTAATATTGGGATCTTACAGGACTAATTTGTACAAAAGGGATTTTTTACAGTGTGGAATCGACTCTGAAATCGGAATGAACTTGATGTACTTGAAAATTTCGCCAATGTGGGAGAAGAAGACGAGATGCGGAAGAAGAGAGAGAGAGAAGGCTGAGTGAGAGAGAGAAAAACAGCAAAGCTATAGCTACACTCTATAGGTAACAAAAATGAAAAAAAAAAAAAGCGTGAATCTTAAATTCACTCGAAAAAGAGTGTAAACCATCGAAAAAGGAGAGTAAACACTCAAAAATAGTTGCCTGTGTTGGTTAATTCATCCAAAAGAGACAGAAAGCCACTGAACTTTCACTCCAAAAGAGTGAAAAAAAAGACAGTGAGAGTGAACACTACTCGAAATGTGATTTAGTCCTCCATGCATGAACATCTTTAAAGAGTAGGCCTTTGTAGACATAGAAATTCCTCGCTTAAAGTGAACAGCGCTCCTTTTTGTGGGAACATTCACATTTACTAGTTCTACTAATATTCACTCAAAAAAGGAGTAGGCCTAAAGCCTTTCACTTGCAAACGAGTGGATGTCTACTCTTTAAAGAGTTAAATGGAGGGCAACACATTTTAGAGTAGGCCTAGTGTTCACTCTCACTCTTTTTTCACTCTTTTTGGAGTGAAAGTTCAGTGATTTCTCCCTTTTTGGAGTGGATTAACCAACACATGATGCAACTATTTTTGAGTGGTTTACATTCTTTCGAGTGGTTTACACTCTTTTTCGAGTGAATTAAGATTCATTCCTTTTTTCACTCTATTTACATTTAGAGAGTAGAGTGAACACTAAAATAAGCTACTAGGCATTCCGAAAGCCGGGGGGGGGGGGGGGGGTTCTTAGTCAATTTCCACTGAAATTGAAGCGTTTTTAATAATTGACCCCTGTAGAAGCTAAATTTATCCCAGATATAGGCCTAATAACGGTTTTTCAGCTTATAACTCCCATAAATAGGCCTATAAGTCGGAGATAAGTATAGAGGCCTATATAGCCAATGCTCAGGGGTTTTGTTGGGTATAGGCCTATCCAATTTTCATTGAAAAATATACCCCTGACGGGACCAGTTTTTGGTGAATTTATACTAGTTTTCAGTGAAAATATACCCCTAAGGCGACGAAAAAAGAAAACCCTGTTTTACGGGCGAGCGGACCTTTCGAGTATATAGGGTCGGTCGGTCGGGCGAATTTTTTTCTTTTTTTTTCTTTTCTGGAGCTCAAAATTGGCCTAAAATGGCCCAAATCTGAAAAATCAAGAGAAAAAAATGAAAATTTTTTACAAACAAATTTTCTAAAAAAAAATGCCAAAATTGATAAATTTGGGCTAAAAACAGGCTAATTTTACATGATTTTTGGAAAAACTAAAAAAAAAAAAAATCTGCAAAACTGAAAAATCAGGGTCGGTCGGGCCCGTAAAACAGGTTTTTTTTTATTTTCTTCGCCTAAGGGGACCAATTTTGCTGTGAAATTATACCCCTTGCGGGACCTGTTCTCAATACGCGAATATAACATATATAGGCCTATAAAATAGGCAATATACAAGAAAATGATATTTGTGCTACTGCAAGGAAAAATACACACTCAGGGTTATTTTGCTGATAGGGCCTATGTTTAGGTTAATTTATTCTATACTTGAAGCAATCACAATTACAACTGACTAAAATTTGATTAAAATTTAACAGCGGGATTAAAATTTGATTATTGTGAATTTGATACCCCTAGCGGTAGTTCCGCATTTTAGGTGTTAATTTTAACACATGGGTGTTAACTTGAACTCCCTCCTGGAATCAATAGGGGACTGCAGCTGAATTCACTGGTGTTAGATTTACACAATTACGGTGTTAAATACACAATGTTCGTGTTAATTAAGACAAATTTGGTGTTACAATACACTGATTGGTGTTAATTTACCACCATGACAGTCGGTGTGAATTATTTTTTTAACACTGGTGCCAAATGACACGACTGTGTAAATTTAACACTCTCCTAGAATCAATACGGGACCGCACCCTCTGGTTTAATTAAATCACACAAACTTTTGTGTAACATTTATATGTGTAACAGCTTGTAACGTCTGATATTTGATTAGAAATGTTTGATTTTGTTATTTTTGTTCATGACGTCATAGGGTTAAAATTGATATGGTTGTACTTTATTGAAGAAAGGACATATGTAGTCACCGACTGATACCAAGCAAGATGATGTTTGTCCTAATTAGTAAAAATCAGGGGGGGTGGTAACCAACCATTGGGCGTAATGGGTAGAAAACTACTTCTTCAGATTGATCATCATACATTTTAGTGTTAGTCATAGTAGGAGTAGCCCCTGTTTATCCTGGTTAGAAAATGCCTCTTGGCCGGGCTCTTTGCCCCCCCCCCCCGTAAGTATACCGACCATATACTTGGCTCACACTCTATAAATCCAAGAGGTCTGCTAATTCGTGGAATTGCAAAACTAGATAGGTACGCAATAAAAAGCAGTGCATCGAGTCATGTTTTTTGGTTTTTAAAAGGATGTAAATTAATTTTTTCATATTAGAGAGTGTCATAAATATCGGGTGGTGGTGGGGGGGGGGTGGAAAATATGGGGAGGGATAATAGTCTCAAAGAGGCGGATAAAAAAAACCCTCAGTCGGTAATTAGGGGGATCACAATTCTTGTTACCAGGATATTTTGCTCAAGTCAAACATAACTTTACCAAACGTATCATAATTTTGTTATAGGTTTCCCGGCCACATTTCGCAATTTACGCGCGTGTTCCATTTTATAAAAGGGACATTCGTTTGTGTGCGAAATGAACGATGATGATATATTGTTATTTCAATTATAGCAAAACGTGCATTCGATTTCGTTAAAGGAGATTCGACCGCGTAGAATGGTCGGACAATTGCAGTCAATCATGCCTTCATCAGCCATTCGGATTGAACAAAATTATAGACTGATAAATAGATGTAATGGAAAAATGACCTGCTGGATGCCTATTTGAAAAAAAAAGCAAAATGTAGACCTTTCTGAAATGAATGGATATGGGGTAAAGATAAAAAGTTCATGAAAGTTTGACATAATAATCATCCTAAGTGAGTGTTAATGTAGCACAAATAGTTCCAGGCAACAGACCATGTGACCTTGTTATACCATATATATGAATGTTTTTTCAATGATTTAGACCAGTTTTTCCTGCAGAAATGACTAGTAATGACGAGTTTAGGGTGTTCAGTGATTGGTGGAATCACTGATAGTGTCTTTAAAAGCGATCAAGACAAGATTCACAAGTTCCCGTGGTAGGGGCCACATATGCGGTGTTACAGATTGTGCCCAAGAGCCTACTCTGCCATGCCACTCACCATTTAGGTCAGAGGTTACACAGGACAATATCAAATTCAGGGAAAGAGTTTCGTTTTGATCTGGTGAACATGTTGGAAGCTTGCGGGAGATAACATTCTGGAGTCAGAGGTATCAGGGGTCAATTAACAAATGATTAGGAGAAAGTGATGGAAAACACAAATCCAGGCTACAGACCATGGACCTGGTTATACCATATATAATGTTTTTTATTTTTCAATGATTTCTAGCCAGTTTTTCCCTTTTTTACTGAATCTGAATCGATGGATGCCAGACGAAAAAACCTTGAGCATTTTCGAGGGAATGCAAAAATTCAAATGGCCACCAAACACTAACAACTCATATGTTCATAATTACTCAAAAGTTGTAATTTTGTTTGCCTGTCCAGTCAAAGCGCCCTTTTTGACCAATACCGATGTTAATCCTTTAACCACCTAATTAAGAGATTCACTATGGCCGCCAATGCAACAAAGCATCATATATTTATATCTTCTTTTGAGCCATAGAATGGGTAACATGATATACCAATGCTTTAGCAATCAATATATTAATTGAAACCATGATGAATAGCTGCAACAATTTTTCTAATCACACATCACATCATAAACCATCAAGATTGCACTCCAAATGGCAAATGCATTACTGCTTAAACAAGAGCTGCCATGTTTGTGTCGATCACTACAAATAACTGCTTCGGAGCAATTTTAAATTTCATAACTAGTCCACGTGATTAATATCTGCAAAGATGGTATCCTAGATAGGCATTTCGATATGGCTGCAATGTTCAATCAATAAGGTCAGGTAATATCATTCACGTCTTGTAGCTAAGATATATATTTTGTGGGTTTTTAGTTGGATTCTCCTTCCCCAACCCCATTAAGGCTTTTAGTCATTGAGTCGTTATTCTCAATATCCCAACATGGATGTCAATGGACCCTAAAACCTACCAAAAACCAAGAACTATAGCTCTAGCTATTAGTGATCGGATTTTTCGACGCTTAGTAAGTGCCATTTCCAGCCATATTGGATACCCCTTTTGGATGGCCTACTTACCTTGTATCGATTCCTCTGATACCTAATGATGTGTACATGGATGAGATGCACTTACATAGATATACACAAATATTGCAGTAATAGGTTAGACACAGATACAATTTTATAGCCATTTTAGAGTATCGGGGAAAGACATCTGTGGATCCGATAATGACGAAATTTATTTTATCACATTTTTTAAATTATGTCTTATGATTTTAATTAATTTCTTACGGCCCAAACATCAGGAATCGATACCAAATACCAACCCTGCATCAAAAAATAGGATCACGACTCAGAAATTTATTGTAATTTGGCGGCCATATTGATTTTCATTGATTACGTGGTTACAGAAATTACTAGTTATTGGTCATACTGAATGTTTAAACGAGACGGATTAAAAAAATTCACAACTTTTGAGTGAAACAAGAGATGAATGTTTTTTGTGTTTTGGTGGCCATTTTGATTTTTTGCGTTTTTTTTTTACAAATATGCTCAAGGTTTGCTAGTTGCATCCATCGGATCAGATCAGCATAAAAAACGGTCTAGACCCGTTGAAAAACATATATATTAATAAAAACAAGGTTGATATTAGTTATCAATGCATTTGTAGCCTGGACTAAAAGCTGGTCATAATTGAAGCACTGGTGCCTTTAAAAAGACATGATCAGTATCAATGTGAGCATGATACATATAAAAATCAAAATTAAGAAAAGTGGCCCCAGTGATACATCATAGGCGGATTTAGGGGAGGGGGGGGCGCACCCGGCGCCCCACCCCCCCCCCTTTTTTTTGCAGAGCAAAGGGCGGCCGGGCGCCTTGTAGATGTAGAAAAATGGCACTTTTGCCGCACAGGGCGCCCTGTATATCTAGAGAAAATGACTTTTGGTTTGTGGGCGCCTGTTGCGACACCAATTTTTAAAATTTTCCGGCTCGTGCGCTCGCAGGGTATAGGCACCCAATTTGTTTTCACTCGGTTTTGAAATTCTGAAGGGCAGGGGGTACTCTTCTTTGTTATTTGTTGGTGCTCTGATGCTTTTAAACAGCACAGGCGTCGGCACTCCCCGCCCCCCCCCCGCTACTTCAGTAATTTCGAACCAAGTGAAAAAAAATTGGGTCTTGCCCGGCGAGCCTGAAAAATTTTTAAAAGCAGAATAGTGACCTGCCGCCCCCCTCTTGGGAATTCTGGCATCCGCCCCTGAAATATATAGTAATGCAAAGTGAAAGATAACTACAGTGATTTAAGGAGTAAAGCAGGAGAGAATGAAACTGTTATTAAAAATTTTCATTCCAATATGAAACTCATAAGCAACTTCACAGAATGAAGTTAATAGGCTTTAAAGAGATTTTTTTTTGGAAAAAATGTGCATTCTAATTTGACGATTCAAATAATCATGTGAATGGATGAAAATAGGCCGCCATCAAGACCAAATGTTTAGTGTGTCCGGAAAAGTTTGAAACAACACGTGTAAACTGGATAGTGTGGAATAAAAAAATGTGCAATAAAATGGCCCATAACAAAATTAAATTATTAATTGTGGTCACTCCGACCAACATTTGGAGAAAGTTTTTGCTCAAAACAGCCAAAAGGAGGAAACATTTCATGGGCAAATAAAGGAAAAATATGTACTTTCATCTGACTATGGAAAATCTCAACTTTGATGGCAAGTGAAGTGGGTGACGAGGTCATTATCGGATCACCCACATTTAACCTATTTTTTTCAGTTTACATTATGCACATGACGAATTAAATTTTGCCGGAAAAATATAGGCATATCTTATATTGTGTAAGAAGTATTGAAGTTCCTAAAAAATTTGTTGTGAATGTTTACCAAATAGATATTTGACTGATGTGTCATGTAAGTCTATTAAACCGTAAACGTATATTGTAGGTCTATAAGTAACGTATTGGAATGCATATAAGCCCCCAATTGCAATCCACGAAATTGAAAGTCAACCGTACATTGTTTCACACCGTTCTGGTTTACGTAGAGCGAAAAAAGTTGATGATTGAAATCATAAAAGACGGAACTTGCATTATCATTAAGCTAACGGTATGTGTACAAACGCGAAATTGACGAAAAAAATGGAATAGAGTGCTCATAGTACGAAAAGTGTACTTAGGATGTAAGGACCGATAAGCCCAAAAACGGTGAGAAATTGATTGGCCAAATTATTTTTTTGGTTGATAAAAGTGCGAAATTGGCCGGGAAAATCTAATTATTCCAATTAAATTTTGAATTGGACAAAATCAACTTTTGCTCACTTGGCAAAATTAACACGTTCAACAAAACTCTTGAGAGCTTGGGACACAAACTTAAAAGAGACTGTGCTCGAAGCTAGCGAGCACAAATGGTAGCTGGTGACTTTTGATCACATGTGTCAAAACTGATGATCGAACAACCTCTGACCTCAAAAATGGTTTTTTGTCTTCCTATGACCAAAGGAAAGATCTTACAAAGTTTCTATTTACCCCTGAGGGACCACTGACCCAAGGCTCGACCCTCTGCGATGACCAATCATCTCAAAATGGCGATTTCTGTTGGGTTTTCCACCAGACTTCTGTTGTGTGGTTCCAGACTTCTTTTGTTGTTGTATTGATCATGTTGGTTTTGCAAGGACCCTTCCAGATTTGTGTGTAGGCCAGGCTCAGATTAATTGATTACCTAATATCAACCTGTTTTTATTAGATATATACTGTTTTTCAACGGTTTCTAGACCAGTGTTTTTATTGCTGATTCTGATCCGATGATTGCCAGACGAGAAAAACCTGAGCATTTTTGTAAAAAACGCAAAAAATCAAAAATGGCCACCAAAAACACCAAAATTCATCTCTTGTTCACTCAAAAGTTGTGATTTTTAATCCTGTTATGCGTTTAAACATTCATTGTGACCCAAAAAAATTAAACATATGATTCTGGAACCACGTAATACAATGAATTCAATATGGCCGCCAACAAATTAAAGTGTCTGATCGTGGACTACTTTTTGAACTGCAGGTTGGTAACTTTGGTTAATCGTGCCTGATATTTGGCGTCAAGAAATTAATTAAAAAATCATAAGACATTAATTTTAAAAAATGGAATAAAAATAAATTTAGTCATTTTAGGATCCAAAGATGGCTTCGATACTCTAAAATGGCCATAATCTGATATCGTGTTGTATAACCTAGTACTACAATTATTTGTGTATTATATATGTAAGTCAATCATATCAATGTACACATAATTAGGTAATCAGAGGAATCGAAATGTAAGATTGCCATCCAAAATGGGTATCCAATATGGCTGGAATGCACTTACTAAGCGGCGAAAAAAATCGATTACTAATAGTCTAGAGGATATATGTTCTTTGTTTTCGGAGGTTTAGGCGTCCATTGGCATTCATGTTGGGATATTTGATGACTAACGCACTCAATTAACACTTAAGATTGCCTTACTGGGGTTTTTGGGAGTTGACTACTCCAACTTAAAACCACAAATAATAATCTTTAGCCTTACAGCGTGAATGAATTACTGGACCTTTATTGATTGACCATTTGCAGGCCATAATCGAATGCCTATCGAGGATACCATTCTGCAGATATTAATCACTTTGACGCTATGTTATGAAATATAAATTGCTCCGAAGCAGTTGTAGTGATCTACACAAACATGGCAGCTCTGGCTTTTTAAGCAGTCGTAATGAATTTGACTTTGGGGCCCATCTGCAATGGTTTACGATTTGATTTGATTAGGGAAAATTGTTGAACGCTATTCATAATTGTTTCAATTAATATATTGATCGCTAAAGCATTGGTAGATATACTAATGTACCATTCTAGGGTCAAAAGAAGATAAAATGCAGATGCTTTGTTGCACTTGGCGGCCATTAATTGAATCTCTTAATTAGGTGTTAATGAATCACATTTTATTGGTCCCACAAACGGGGTGTTTTGACTCGGACAGGAAAAAAATTACAACTTTGAGTAATTAACATATGAGTTTTTAGTGTTTTGGTGGCCATTTTGAATTTTGCGTTTCCTCGAAAATGCTCAAGGTTTTTCGTCTGGCATCCATCGGATTCAGATTCAGCAGGAAAAACTGGTCTAGAAATCATTGAAAAACATTATATATATGGTATAACAAGGTCACATGGTCTGTAGCCTGGACTATTGTGTTTTCCATCAACTTTCTCCTAATATTTGTTAATTTGACCCCTAGATGACCTCTGACTCCAGAATGGTGATCTCCAGCAGCTTCCAACATGTTCACCAGATCAAAACGAACCTTTCCCTGAAATTTGATAATTTGTCCTGTGTAACCTCTGACCCCTAAATGGTGATGTGCATGGCAGAGTGGCTCTTGGGCACAATCTGTGAACACCGCATATGTGGCCCCTACCACGGGAACTTGTGAATCTTGTCTTGATAGCTTTTAAAGACACTATCAGTGATTCACCCAAATCACTGAAAACCCTAAACTCGTCATTAACTAGTCCAGATGGTTCCTAATTTACTAGTTTGTAATGACTAAAATATCCGAATTTGTCCTTATTTGGTTGCTTCTAGTCTTATCATTTGCAGGGTATGTTATGACACACATACTTGTTGCAGACATACAAAAATCTGATTTTTGACGATTGTTTTGATTTTCAGATTTAGCAATATAGCAAATCACTGATAATGCCTTTAATTTATTAGAGAAGGAATTCAGATTTTCAAGAAATGCCCCTTTAAATGGTATTAATTGTGACGTTTGGACCTAATCTGTGAACACCCCATATGCAGCCTTTGCCATGGTATCATGTGAGCGAATCTTGTGATGATAGCCTTTAATTTACAGGAGAGGAGAAATTGATAGATTTTCAAGGAATGCCCCTTTAATTGGTAACTGTGGCATTTGGGCCCAATCTATGAACAACACAAATGCAGCCTCTACCACGGGATCTTATGAGCGAATCACTTGATGATAGCATTTAATTTGCGGGAGAAAGAGGATTCATATATTTTCAAGGAATACCCTTTAAGTGCTAAATGTGGCATTTGGGCCTAATCTGTGAACACCCCATATGCATGCATCTACTGGTGGATCCTGTGAACGAATCCCGTGATAATAGCCCTTAATTTGCAGGAGAAAAATGAATTCATAGATTTTCAAGGAATGCCCCTTTAATTGCCAAATGTGTCATTTGGGCCTAATCTGTGAACACCCCATATGCAGCCTTTGCCATGGTATCATGTGAGCGAATCTTGTGATAATAACCTTTAATATGCAGGAGAAGAAGGAATTCATAGATTTTCAAAGAATGCACCTTTAAATGGTAATTGTGACATTTGGGCCTAATCTGTGAACACCCCATATGCAGCATCTACTGGTGGATCTTGTGAGTGAATGATTATATTATTTGTGAACACTTAAAGGCTGACTCAGAGATTTCGAAATATAACTTTTTTGTGTAATAATTAAAAATAGTCATCTAGAACTAAAGATAGTCACGTAAAATGCTTAATTCCAAAGTTAGAGATGAATCGGGTTTTTCGTTTTCATGCAGTGAAAGGGGTCTACATGGGTTGGCAAAATAACTATGGCTGTCGCAGTGTCGCAAGATTTAGGAATGGCTGTCACTGGATAATTAGCAAGTGTCAAAATGTCACAAGATAAGAACAGCTGTGTCACGAGTGTCACAAGATAAGAATGACTGTGTCGCGTGTGTCATGAGT
>JAMKCH010020141.1:0-78860 GCA_023653785.1 Ophioderma brevispina | reverse complement strand
CGCAGAAACAGTGAAGTAGTTAACCTCATTCGGCGACAAATCAAAAGGAGTACTTTATTCTGAGTTTTAAGAAAGCTATTTCAGCATCGTACGATCGAGCGCGAGTCAACTTTACTGCTTATTCAAGCCGTCTCGACCTCAAGTCGCAATAGTAATCGACAAAATAACTCGTGTTACATTCACACCGCGCGCCTTAATATTGATCCCAGGTAGTGGGGGACTGTAGTGACAGATCTTATGTGAGTGTGCAAATCCTATAAATTGGTGAAGTTGGTACACTTTATCTTTATACATTGATAAAATCAAAAAAAATTGATGAAGCACTTGCCACACCCCTTTCACATGGCCTCCAGCTGATTTCCATGGTTCCAGGGGTAAAATTTTTTAAAAATGTTCCGATTGTGTTGATTCAGAAAAGCACACCATGATGCCTGTCTGGTTAAAAGGAAGTCCAAAAATGTTATGAGTTTATACTACCTGTGACTTAAGTTTAGGAATTATGGGGTTAAAACTTTAATTTTACTACTACTACTAAACAAGTTCAATTTTGGTTTGTACAGGGTCAAACATTAATTTGCTCCAATTGTTGTAAAATGGTGGTTCAATGTTGGTTGTTAGAGCTCATAGAATGAAATATGGATATTTTGACTATCTTACTTGTCCGGTTTTATTAACCCAAAATGGCGAATAAGTCAACAGCTATGTGGCAGCTATGATTCATTGACATGTGACTTTTTGTTGGCTAACGTTAAAACTAAGCTAACAGATAAAGGCACACTATTGCCTTATTCAATCATTTAAGCTGGAAACATTTGCCCCACGTATTACCGAATTAAAACAGAACTTTTAACTTTTGAACCCATGTACAGTACACAACCAATTGACTTTTTCACCACTTTTTCAGTTTTTACCCCATAACTCCGGAACTATAAGCCATAGAAGTGTACACTATACCTTTTTAGAATCCTTTATGACCACAAACCCGGTGGTGCTTTTCCACACATTCAGACATTTTAAATTTTTGACCCCTGTAATACCTTGAAACCCAAGCGGGGCCCTTAGGGGGTTGCCAGGATGCTTCCATCAATTTTATGGATTATCATGCATAAAGTAACTTGTGTGCAGAATTCACAATTTTATCCGGAAATTTGCACACTCTTTACCTACGGTCCCCTGCTAAGTGCCGAAATACTGGGCTAACTTAGTGGTCGGCAGGTAATCCCACGTATCTCCATATTGCTTCGCCGAAAAACCGGGCTATGCCGAAACGGCCCAGTCTTCGGCAGATGACCCTTGCGTAACGGCAGTGGGTATCTATCTGCCGAACAGCCCGGCTTTCGGCAATTATTCATACCGAAAATGCGGGCTAACGTCATACCCCTGCCGAACGACAGGGTTACTGCCGAAACAATGGGTTAGCCCAGTAGTTCGGCATAGAGGGATCCTGAGTGTGCGGTTGTTGGATATAACAAAGGTTTTCTTAATGTCTTGGCTGTACGGACATCGGATGACACGAATAAGTGTTTAGTTGACTTAGCTCTACGACAGACTAAGATTAGCTTTAAACTAATAATTTTAGGGCCCTTTCATTATTTACAAGGGAGGGTGGCCGGAGAATGTGAAAGATGTTTTTTGAGCAAAATTGGCATAACCCTCAATGTAAAGTTACATAGTCCCTGAGTGCATAGAACCCCCAGCACACACACATCCACACACACAATTAGGGAGGGGTCATTATTGTACGGTCGCCAGGGGGATTGGAGGATTTGAGGGGTGAACCCGAAAAAATTTTTGTAATAGAGAGGGGGAACGTGAAATTTTTCATCACGAGAGAGAGGGGAACATGAACCTTTTTAAAAAATGGGGAAATCGCATGATCAGGGGGGATAGTGTAAAATTTTGGCCAAAAAAGGTTTAAATCCTCCATTCCCCCGGCATAATAATGACCGCTCCCTTAGGTACATCATATGATTTACTGCTGATATTCAGATAGGTGCTTGGTTTCCCGCTTGGTTTACGAATAATAAATTTAATATGACCCCCCTCCATCAGAAAAAAAATAAAATAAAATACCCCCTATTTGTCTATTAGAATCAGATAGGTCTAATCCAAATGTTTGTACTCCCGGCCCTAATACAAACCCTAACCTAATTCCTAACCCCTAATCTTAACCCACCCTTAGGCCTATTTAGGCTAATAGCCCTCCTAATCATAAAGGGGACCTTCATATGGAGCCATATTATATGTATAATCCGGTATATCATGCCTATAACGTATACATTGTTTCGATTCGGCTCCCTTGCTAAACGAACGCGCGGGAATTTCTTTCTTCATGGGGTCTATGTTGGTGCTTTTAGCGTTACAAGATCGTAGCCATTTTACGTCTACTATTACATACATGCTTGTCCCTAAATGCCAAACCCCCTGATTTTCATTGTAAAAAAAACAGAATTGGTCCATAACATCACCGAAAATGCGTAAACACTGCTCTCCACATCAACAAGAGCCGCACGTTATTTTCCACTCTCTTCTGGCCGAATGCCCCCGTACTATCGGCAGTTCTGAGAGAGGGAACTTCGGCACCCGAGTATTTCGGCGTCCACGGTGTTTCGGCACATACTAGCGTCATGAATCCTGGGGTGTTTCTACTTCAGGCTGGTAGCCCTATCGTACGGTTTCTATGAGATTTTAGAGCCCAAATGTATGCTCCAGGACCATATGAGCAATAATTAATCTGGATAAATATTTCTAAGCAAAAATGCCCTCCATGATCCATATGGCCAAAATGTTCCTGGAGCAGTATTGGAACTCCTGGATCTATTTGCAAATGCTCCGGGACCATTTGTGTATGCAGTGTATCCTGGCAGCATAATTTCGGCCCAAAATCTAAAGCTGTATTACAGTAAAAGATCATATGCCGAACCCGAACCACCCGGTATTTATGCACCGTGGCAGCGTTCACGATTTCGGTACGCGTGTGCCTTACATTATCTGGCAACCGATACGAGATGATAAATAGAGTTAAAATCTTCTATCAAACCCTTTCAGCATCTGCCCAAAGCGTATTGAAGAATAATAAAAAATTGTTACCTTTGCCAGGTCTCCTTTGGTGAAGTGTTTACATGATTCCAGATGCTATCCGCTGACGAACTAAAGTCAGTTGTTATGATTTCATTAATTTCATCAGCGTCTATATCGTACCCTATCCCTGGCTTCACGATGACGTTATATTGTCGATTACACTTCCTGGTAAAGACGTTTTTGTTAAGCAGCTTCAATCAACGCCCGGAATTTTAGAGCCGATCGTCAGCTGTAAAATTGAATCAAAATTTAGAATGAAATAATAGCTGGATACCCTCACGGTGGATCAATGCCCATCTTTTAGTATTACATATGTAATTGCCGACAACATCCCCGACCGTTTACTTTACAAGTTCCTTCGTGAGGAATTCGAATATGGTTCCCCCCGTTCTGGCCTCGACATTTCCTATGGTATTTGCCGCCTGGATGGAAGTTATAATTGCACTACTTCTCAAAGCGCATAATGTACCCTATGTGGAAAAAAGTTACTTTAATCACATGAGTGTTAAGCAAATTGTGCTGTAAATCAGTTTTACGATAATTTAATTTTCACAATAATGGTTTAAAAATCCATTTCAGCTCGATATGTAAGAATATAATGCATATATTGCTTTATTCATCAAATTCTCGAATATGTAAGAATATAATACATAATATTGGCTTTAATTTCATTCACATTCCAAGCTATGTTAGCATCTATTTGACCCTGTATCTAATGGGCAACGGGGCCTGTAGTTTTACTAGCAACACATTCTACTACTTCTTAACTTTCTACTTTGGGAATTCCACAATGCCACAAAGAAAGTTCAGGAGAGGTTAGCAAGACAAAGCTGGATCTTTGGGATAACCAATTCTAGTTAACTAAATTTAATAGGTTGAGACTGGCTTCTATTTCGATACCCTATTCGTTACAAAGCAGTATTAATTCATCATTGTTGGAGGCCCATATCGATAGATGTTCCTAACCACGCCTCCTTTCGAAAAGAAACACTGAAGAAAATACTCGTCTGTGGCGTGTTTTGTTAGCGTGAGTTTTGTGACCTGAAACCTCACGTTTGTGTTGTGAGAAATCTAGCCACAACACGCTCCTGCTTTTGACATAAATCTTAAGTTTGAACTCTCATTATTTGATTCAGGCTGTTTAATTTGTTTAATCTTCAGAAAGTGTGTGGTTTTGCCTGTAGTACCAACGTAGCGGGAGCCGAATTCTGTTCACTTAATCAAGCCTAGGCCTACTTTGGCCCACCATGACGCGTGTGTGCCGTTATTTCCATGGAGTTTGTGCCTCTTGGTGGTAAAAACAAGGACAAATCGCCGGATCAGGAATGAAGGACGCCCTCCATAGTTTTCACGAGAACGGATGAACTTGAAACGTTTTGCTTCAGCGACATGCTCAAGTTGACCTTTTGCTTGTTTTGTTCAAAATCCACTTTAAATCATAGGCGTAAACTCGGGGGGGGGGGGGTGGGAATGGGGGGGATACAATCCCCCCCAATATTTGATGAGGGGGAATGTCAATACGATCATCCCCCCCAATGTTGATGCCGTCATGTGTTTTTTTGACCAAAAATCACCTCATATTTTTACAATAGTTGAAAAATGGTAAATTTCAAGCTCTTCGCGCGCATTTTGTCTAATTCCAATTACATTTAATGATATTAGCTTCGAAATGGCATTTTTAGGCAAAACGGACCCGTTTCATTCTTAAATTTGTATCAACCCCATCCCCCCCCCAATGCAAAAGAAATTTACGCCCCGGCCTTTGACATACATCCCCCAAAAGACTGACAGAAAGTCGCTTTTATGTAAAGTTATAATACCTGCTTCATGTGTAATTAAAATTTCCATCCATATTTGAACCCCCCCCCCAAGAACCACAATGCCGCGTTGCAAGTATGTGCGCTATTATTAGCACATATGAGTGCGTTCTGTTCTTGGGGTGGAAAGACCCATTTTTTGCATTTTTGTTTTCTGGGGGGCCGAACACTAAATGGAATCTGCCAAAACAACCAACGAACTTTTTTTTACATACAACCATACTTCACTTGCTCATTAAAAATAGCACGGTCATGGGCCATTGTGTTTGTTTCCATAATCTGTTGTTGTGAAGACTGTTTATAATACAAACTTAGTCGCATAAGCTATGTATTTGGGTATTGTTATAAAGGGCTGCCTCATGTAGCCTCTTGTAGCTATGAGGACAAATGTCTATCTATAGGCTCCTTCCAAGCTCCATGACACGGGCAGCTGTGCAACATCTTCCTGTTTCTTCATATACTAATGTCATGTAAATGGATGTATGCTAAGATCTCGTCGAGTGCCCAATTGGTGTAAACACGTTTTTTTCAATACGGAATAAATCGCAATCTCATCATATGCGCAGTTCACCCTTCCATAGAAAAACGTTTTCCACAATTTGGCAACTCGCCAGTGGCGGAGGGCGTTGCTTTTTCCAGAGAGCATGTCTCTGAAGTTTCTCAGACGTTTCTCATTTTTTCTTTGACAATGTATTTTGGGGATAAAAAACACCTTGCGTACATGTAAAGTAGTTGTCAAACCCAACTCAAAATTGAATATGCAATATACTATTATATTATAGAGGACCTCCTTCGCTCCTTATCCGACATGTCCTTTTGTTCCCAGGGTTGTGGCGTTCTCGAACCACAGCTTCACCTTCTTTCGTTCATTAAGTGTAGAACAACCTCTATACGAATTCACCTCACCCACGAACGTAGTAACTTGAATCCACTATTATAATACACCCAAAAACTTGTGTACAATTTTCCACATATATCACACTTTCATTTGTATAAATTCTGATCTATAAGGCTAATGTCAGGTGCAACGAGAGATTTCACATAACAGTGTCCCTAACAAGGTGAACATTTTGCACTAAGTAGCTTTATATCAAAATATCCCCATGTGTAATTAAGAGCTGCGAATTAATTTCTTTGGTAAAAAAAATTAAATTTCTAATTTACTATAGGAGAAATATGCTAAATTCAGCTATGTTTTTGATTGAAATTAAGCAAATCATAATTGCCTTTTTTTTTCACTTTTAAAGAATTGCTGTAGCCAAATACAAGGTAGAAATCTATTGGTGTCTTAAAGGTAAGAATACTATTGGTTGTCCTTATCTATATGGACTCATTATATAGGACACAATCCAAAATCTATCGTTGCACCTTTCAGTACGCTCATTCTTTCCTGGTGAAGAGCTGGCCCCTAATTTCTGTTACGGTCTCACGTTGATTCAAAGGTCAGACAATACCCTCTATACACAAATGCGCCGTGTGCACAAATGATCTTAATTTTAGATTACTAACAGACTGAATTTCAAGATTCAGAAGTGTCTAAATGCTTCCATTTTAAGAGTAAAAGAATTTAAATTGAGGAGGGTTGTGCTGGTTAAAAATGCGTATTTCGCATTTAATGCCAGAATTAATTTGCTTGATAGTGTCAAAAAGTTAATGTCGCTCTCTATCTTGTTAATACACGATGCCTTTGCATTCAGTACTCGGACACGATAATTGTAGCCCTGAATTACTACGACTGATTATATTTCAAAGCATAGATAAAGACAGCTTTTTGCACTCAGGACTTTTCTTGTACTGGTGTTTAGGCCTCATATAAAACTATTATGTTCCTCACCGGCAAGTGTCACCAATTAATGCAGGCCTGTAATGGATATTATATCTATACAACAAATTCCTTGACTATCATTCCGAGCAATTTAAGAATTTCAGAATTTTGCGAATAGCATTGTGCCAGTGCCCCCGCATTTTTTTTAGTGTTTTAGCGTTTTCTACCTTAAGTCACTTTTATCATCAGGTCAGTCATTTTCATCAGGATGTAAACAACGGCTCCCTCAACGAATTGATTCTTTGCATTTATTGTGTTGGAAATTTTGTAGTTATAGCATCTGATACTACTAGTAGGTTCCTGCAAGGTACGTTCACGTTCTGCAATAACCCATCATTTTAAATGTCAGTTGGCGGTAATCTAAACAAGCTTTTTGACTCCGTGTTTCATGAGAACGTAATTATGATGCAACACTGGCAATGGACACTTTTCAATTTGAGAAAGACAAAAAAATGGACTGACTGTGGCTTTAAACCAGCATTAACAGTGTTTCACACACTCACATGCGGTTGAATTCTGGAAGAAATTCCACATGTTCTGTGGATCCGGCAATGTTAAGAGCAGGACGAGACTACACAACACCATCGACTGCTGCGACAGCAAACTGACGATCATTACGCTGTTTGTTCCAACAGACTTTTGATTAAATATATAGAAAGGAAAGATGATTGTTTTGCGATTTGACCGGTTTAATTAAAGTAGTCATTATCTGCAATCTTTTATTTTAAAGCCTGTCACATTATCAATGAATACATTAGTTGAAGAAATTGTAATATACGTTTTCACATTGTAGACCTGTAAATTGCGACGGACACAGACACACTCTCGGCGGTAGAACACTGACCACCATTTTTACACGAAGGGTTACAACAACACACCTGTATAACATTGAAATAAACAAGCGACAAAGATGATAAAATACTTCTGGATTTTAAAGATAAAAACTTAAAAAAAGAAAAATTTTGAAATTAATAAATTTTAATAAAACCATCATAATTCACTGTTTAATAATGTATTAATAGAAAATCGGGGAAACTGGCGAGCATTGAATTGTTCAGATTGTACGCCGTTTTTATGTATGATCAGAAATTTGTTTCGTAGATTGCGAACATTTCTTCGCGGGGGGTTGCTTTTCCTTATAGGGGCGTTTATGAATATTTGAATATAGGTGGTCCAACAATGACCTCGATTCCTACGACATGTACGGGTGACGTTGTTGCCCAATGATTACGAGCTATTGTGTGTCACTTGTACTGGGCAGTTACGTAGTGGGTTAGGACCATCAGATTGTATTAAATCAGAATGAACAAGACGCTCGGCTCCGCCTCTCGCTGTCAGCGATTCGTGGAAGTTATAGCAATTCATTATGGGAGGATATTCGTGTGTGGTGTTGACTTGTGAACGGGAGTAATTTCGTAAGCTGGAGTGATTCGTACACATAATTAATGGGAGAATAGATTTCTGAAGACCATTTTCTTTAACGGTTTTGCATGGGCCAACCGGAGTGGGTGGGTGATGGCCGGGGGGCGGGGGGTGGGGGATGCGCCGCGCTAAGGTCCTGAGGTAGATTTCTGAGATCATTTTTTATATCCCATGTGTAAGAGTTTGCTTGGGCTCAGCTAAGTCGCGTGGGGGGGGGGGGCAGCAATGATTAATACTGGTGGACGGACTCGGAAAGGGACATCGCCAAGCGTCTTGAACAAGATACGTGGATTACAAGAGAAACGATCGTAATGCTTTCATTCGTTATTTTAGAGTCCAGCGGCCGTATTAATTTTATTATTTAGAAGAATGACGCTATATTCATGATTCTTGCAGAATCTATGACGATGCGAATCTCAATTCATGACGCGAGGATCAAGTAATTGATACAACCCGATCAATATGCATTGTCATTTATATAATCTTTTAATTTTTTATCACTGTGTAAGTCACATTTGTATCATTGGTATTAACATGCAAAAATGGAATGAATAATCATTGAAAACAGCTGCAACTATACATTTTTCACCATTCACATCAATGAATACATTAGAAAGAAGTTGAAATATACCTGTTTCACATTGCGGACCTGTAATTCGGGACGGGCACATCACCCTATCCGGAAGTAACACTGGCACCATTTTTGACACGAAGGGTTACCATACTTATATGAATAGTTAAAAAAAACACAGATGTATTATGTAATGTTTGGTTTTTAATCACCAGTCGTAACAAGGCAATTTTGAAAAATCATTATGGTATTAGTTAAAGGATCAGAATCAGGACATTAATCAGTAAATAATGTTCCTAAGGTTCAGGCGTGGTGCGCCCGTTATTCGCTTGCAAGGCGAGCCCCCGAAGGGGCCTCCCTTGCAAACATACACGTCGAGCGACAAAGACAGTAAACCTTAGAATATGTGAAAATAGATCGTTGTCCGTACAATTGTTGCATGATACCTTAGCTGATTTAGATTAGTTTTTTTTACAAATAAAAACCTTTAATGCCCACGTTGCTTATATGGTTCGTTTTAAAAGTCAGACTTTATTGAAATGATCATTCCACAATAGGGGTAACAAAAAAAGAGTCGAGCTTTTGATGAAAGGGATAATCGGATTTCAAGGTTCAAAACTCAGATTGAAATAAGGCCATCAATTGAATAGTGAAGAGCTTTATGTTACGCCTCAACGACTTGTTTTAAATAGAGCTAAGTATTTTGTATCAGCCGGAGCATAAGGCAGTTGTTAAAGTAATGGAGTGTAAACAGTCACGTTTGTTGGGGTTTGTTGTGCCAAATTTTGTTCCGTTGTGGTCTTAGAGTTGGAGTCGATTTGATGATGATACTTAATATAGCAAGTCAAGACACCAATGATCTTTTGTAGACGTGAAAAGCAACGGTAAGGTCGTAGAGCTTGAACTGTGTCTTTTTAATATCAACATTCCTATTTGTAAGAATTGATAATTAGCATTTATTTGCAAAATACGCGCTCATTATTGGTTGATTCACCTTTGACCAGTAAACTTGTCATTCGTTGACACTACAGCTTTTAAATTCGAATTACAGTCCTGCTTGCGACACATGCAAATTATCCAGACGTATACTGTGGAATTCAGTGACAATTTTTTTGTGTTTGTCTCGTTACTATGGATTATAATTGCATATTTATATATTTAGCATACGCAGGATTTCACGCCATTGTGGTGTCCCTAACAGTACATATTCTAAATTTTTTCAAGTATATTGACAGTAATCATGTCTCTGGAATTGACCTTTGACCCTGGAAAAATACCATTCTATACGACACTACAGAATTTTATTTTTTATACAGTACCCTGCTTGTTACACACATAATGAAAACAGTATCGCGTGGCTTCAGCCATGACAAAGACTTACGTTGGTCTCATTTCTGCTGTTTTTGATTAAAAACAGACTGGTATGATCATGGCAGTGTCCATAATGGAGATAATATTAAAGAGCCTGCCCCCAGCCATGGCAACGGTATTTCTACCCGATTCCTATAGTGTTTCTAGATGACAGTTTGTATTTTTCTTTCAATTTCACAGTTCGATGCACAGACCTTTATTTCTTTTGATAATGGGCAGGCTACGGCCACATTATCAAAAATAGGTCGGAGCAACGAACTTTAACAAAATACATAAACCAATGATCATCTATGAATAGAAGAGGCTAGCCGTGTATACTTAATACATAAAGATTGAACCAATTAAATCACTTGAAAATAAGGGTTGAGTTAAATGAAAAATTGGATCCAACGTCAAAAGAAAGGGCATTAATGATATTTGTGGGAATCTTTTGACTTTGGATGACGTTAGTCCGGTGTGAAAGCTGTTAGCAGATAGTCCGGCGGGACCATCAGTCCGGGCTCCCTAGACAACCGAATAAAGCGTGAAACTACTGATGCGTGACGAGTCCACTGATTTGAATGCCCTATTCTTTACCGTTGAAGCCGGATTATGAGTACGGCGGACTATAATTACTTCTACACCGGCAGGAGCCATATTCCGGGCTCAGTAACGACAACGGAATAAAGCATGTGAATCAATGCCAAACCTACCTTCACCGTTTGTAGGCGGACGCCAGTCGAAAGGACTATATCTCCTGCCACACAGTGGTAAGAGAGGGAGTCCACATAACAGTCCCCTCACTTCCACGAAAACATATGACGAATAAACCATGACCGCCTTCCATCACAAACGAAAAGGCTATAGTGTGGATTGTAAGTATTTGCACTTGTTTTTGCAAGGATGCCGTTTTTTTGGTGTCATTGGTATATAGTAACACCAGTATCGGAAAAGTATTGGTCCGCATTTTTTTCTGAAAAGCGTTTGGCCGCCATCTTGGATTTAAAAATGGCCGCCATTTCCAAAGATTTTGACCTATATCTGACGCTATAAGTGGTGGCCAATCCTATGTTTTCAATACCATGGAGTTCAAAAATAGGATAATTAATCTAGTCTAACCAAGCGTCCCTTTTCAACATCCCTCACCCATGGTGGTAAGTGGTGTGGGGGTGGGGATGGGGGGGGGGGGTAATCGTTGTTACGCCGCTTCCCCCGCCCAGCCCCCTTTGAGATTTGTCTATAATAAGGATCATGATTTGGTGTGTGGTAGAAAAATACTTTACAAAATATCTTTTGGTCCCTCTATACCCAAAAAAAAAGAGAGAAATTACCAACCCCCACGTGTCTCTATGACGTGCATAATGTACCCTGAAAAATGCAGAAATTATAGTAAATATTCCGCTAGAGCTAAGAATGCTAGAAACATTCGATTTTGCCAGGTTTTTGGCTAAAACCTAAATAAAAACAATTAAGTTTACCCAAATACCCCAAACTGCCCGAGAGTAAGCGTGCGCACTGCAGGGCTTGTGATTTTAATTCGCACGCAATCCAGTAGAAAAAGCTATTGTTCCACTGTAGCTGTATGCATATTCCTTTGTACCTCAACACATGTCGTAGACCAGGTGCTAACCTGTGTTTTGTAACAATACTGTCACCTCATCTATTTCCCTCGTGATAAAACAACATTTGAAGGTTCGCACAAACCTCCGATTTTGAAAAGTTCATTCAACCACCACCTTAAAAGATGAGTCTAATGTCTTTCTTTAAGGATACAGTCATCTTAAATGCCGCCTTTTGTACTCAATTGTTCACAATGTAGGATGTGAATGCATATATAATCATAATCATATTTATTCCATTACAACAGTATAGTCAAAACACAAACAGATACATACAATGACATGGATAATGTGGACGAAGGCCAAAGGCCCGAAGATGAAACACCCCCTTATCAATTTGGCACATAACACAAAGACTGCCATACACATCCTTTACCAACGCGCTACACTAACTACTGCCTCATCCAGGTATCAAAAGGGTTTTGCGTGCCTCTGGCCTCTCAGTTAGTCATACAAGGCCTAAGGATCGGGTATTGGTGGATGAAGAACATTGTCTTGAGCCCAAAGAGTATGTATATATGTTGAGGCCGGGCTCCTTTTGTAATTAGGGCAACTATCGGCGCTTTGGTTTTTGCAAAAGTTTCTGGAATTTATCAACCCCAAATGTGGACGTTCGTGCAATTTCTTCTCAAAATTTTGGACTCTTTTTATCAAAAATTCACGCAAAAAGTGGTACCTTTTTCCGCTTTTGGTGGAATTTGGGGGTGCGTATGGGCCTTACTAATTAATTGATCATATTTTTTGAACTCCCAGGTATTGAAACATAGGTTCGGCCACCAAATTTGACTTTCCAATGTTGCTGTAGAACCAATTAAAGTATAGGGAAATCCTTTTGAAATGCGGCCCTTTTGAAATCCAAGAGTGCGGCCACACGCTTTTCAGAAAACAATGCGGACCAATACTTTCTTATACTGGGATGTCTACTCTATCCATGGACCTCAAACAGCATCCAAATCATCATCCCTATTAGAAAATCTCAAAGGCAGACGGGGTAAGGAGGCACATCGGTTTAACACGGTCCACCCCCCTCCCCCACCAAGGGTGAGGGGGGTTGCAAAGCACAGCTTTGTTAG
The DNA here is from genome assembly GCA_023653785.1 of Ophioderma brevispina. Classification (NCBI taxonomy): domain Eukaryota; kingdom Metazoa; phylum Echinodermata; class Ophiuroidea; order Amphilepidida; family Ophiodermatidae; genus Ophioderma; species Ophioderma brevispina. The sequence goes on along the minus strand of JAMKCH010020141.1, from coordinate 66,102 downwards.
CCTAGGTTAATTATCATATTTTTTGAACTCCCAGGTATTGAAAACCTAGGTTTGGCCACCAAATTTTACTTCAATGTTCTTTAGAACCAATTTATAGGGGAAAATCCTTTTGATGGCGGCCATTTTGGAATCCATGATGGCGGCCAAAACTTTTCAGAAAAAATGCGACAAATACTTTCGAAACCTGATGTCTACTCTATCCAATGAACTCCAAAAAAAGCATCCGAGCAACAAAAATCACAGTTTTAATCGTACATAACAGCCTACACTATATTGCATTAGTAGTGCTGAGAGAAATTGATGCGCGCAGCACACAGTGATCATATTGTTTCTGCATACTGTTGAATGAGCATAAATGCGAGTTCTGAGAAAACTCCACTAATCAGCGCATTTAATTACATCAAATAAAAGAATGCCATTTAATAGAGTGTACGTTAAAATTTCCTCAACTGACCGATGTATTAAAGTACAAAGAAACAAGAAAAGCAAAACGACAATATTTGGTGGATTTTTGCAGCAGAGTATAATGCACTACTCGAGTTTTCGCTTTCGATTTTGCCCCAGATCTAACAAGAATATATTTGCATGCTTAACCCAGAGGTGTTGTGAATCATCCCATGATGCATTGCATTTCCTATACTGCACGTACTAAAACACATGTCATTACTTAGGTATAAAAGTGTTTTAAAATTTAAGAACCACAAGATATTTTCATAATCTTGCTAAAAATTCCCTGAGGTACTACGCTTTGTGGGCTAAAAATGAGGGTTAAAGTCAGGATGTTTTTATTATGTGTTAAGAGTATGAATTTTACGGGATCACATGACCCTATGAGTGAAAATTTCCCAAAACTGGTGCATTGTGGAGCACGCAATGACCCGCGGCATTTTCCAGTTTTGGGGTGTGTGTGTGTGTCGTTTCTCTTTTTTCTTTTAAAGCCTGAATTGCTTTGCTTTAATAATGCAACTACATATGTCAAATATCAAGTGTCCTCTAGAAAAAAATGTGAAATACTGATTTTTTTCAGTTTTTTAATTTTTTGTAAAAAAAATTACCCCCATCTGAAAGGATAAGCTTAGAATTATTTCTTTGGTATAAAATTTGAAATTTCTAGTGTCGTATTGGAGCAAACACGATTCATCTATATATAATCAACAATGACCACCCTTTTTCACTTATCAGACATTTTTTGTACCAAATACAGGGAAGAAAGCTAATGATGTATGAATCACTACATATGACGCCAAAATGCCCTGGAATCTCTCAAAGGAAAGTAATTTTAAAAAGAACTTTTTATTAATTTTCTTCTTTAAATAAAAAATTTAATTTTTCTTTTTTTATATTAATTACACATAAACTTTGGTGCCAAGTGTGCCGTTTTCTCTCCATTAGAAGTCTAACCAACAAGGAGAACTCTTCATCTGATTCAATGTCATCGTCATCGATGATGCGCACCATGTTCTGCTGTCTGTTCATCCTTTGCGGAATGGTAATTGATTCGAATTCAACAGGTTCATAGCCTTTACGGCCGGGCCCTTCCATTTCAGGTCTCCTATCTGTGGGTAAAATATTTTAAAATGGAAATCAAAGGGTTATTTTGCTCTTTATCTATCTAGCGGCCGCAGCCGAGAACCTTTATATACAAGACTTAGTGTACAAATGTCGTTTCTCCATTAGAAGTCCACCAGTTAAAGAAAACGCCTTACAAAGTATGATCAGCATGTTAGCCCACCATGTTAATAATCCTATATTGCTCGGGTTTCAAGTTCGGCACACAGCGGGATCTCTGGCATTAAAAATGGACCAGTTTTCTTTCTGCTGCATTAAGGCCTATAAAGAAATCAAAGCAATATTAAATATTTAAACCTTTGGTGATGAACTTCGACATTTGACGGTTTTTTGTCTTATATCGGCCCATTACTACTCTACGTTGGTAGTAGTAAAACTATCCTTTTAATCCAAGCATTTTTCATAGTAATACCTTTCTCCGCTTCGTGTACTTCTAGACTTTTTTGATATGTTATTCGCTTATCATTTCTAAAGGAGAGACACCACCAAACTCGTCTGTTTCAATTATTTTGAGATCCTCAACCATTATTTTATTTAATTTTCTTGACGAATGGTAGATACAAAAGCGTGCCACCCAACCGTGTGTCGTCCTGCCGTCCGGTTTGTTACAGTGTCACATGAGGTAACAATATGTTGGTGGACCTACCCAAAGACCCATTTGGATGTCAAGTATCCTTAAAATTCTGTACATCTGTGGAAAAGATGACAATTATGTTTAGGGTTACCTTTGGGTCAGCATTGTTAACCACTGACAGATACACAACAGATACACGACACTACGACTAACCAAAGCCATCCCAATGAGAACTAATACCGCTTGCTTCGCAGACGACACAAACAGAGCACCGAGACAAACTGCCAGATATGCTGACCAGGGCGGGCCGCGACGAGGACGCTTTTTGTGGTATGGAATTTTTTGAAGATGACACAAATATTTTGAAGATGACACAAATGGAGACAAAATGGTCTCTTGCAATCATAATCATTAAAAAGCCGTAGCAACATAGCCTCCATAAAGGTGCTATACAGCTGTCTCAAAAAAAAACAAAATGGGTAACAATCAAAACCCATTTTTTTCAACATTATAGTCTCAACAGAGTAAGTTTGTGTTGTATATCATATTCAATGAGAAAAGACCAGGCTTTCCAGGATTTGTGTTTTCATGTCCCCCCCCCTCCCATTTGCTTATTCCAATCGAGAGATAAATCCAGTTTTTACTGGCGGAACACAAAAATCGTGTTTGTGCCACTTTCTGTTTCTGGTTGAGTGCAACGAATTAGTAACGACTAAGTTATCACACTTGACAACATATGGAAATTCCTTAAAAAGGGATTCACTTCATAAAGAAACTCTAAAAATACACAACATTTACATAATGGTGGAAGTTATGATCAGTAAGTCTGGCTATAGATACGTGAATAACTTCCACATACTGTTGTTGTTGTCAATCATGAGAACCTGAGCGTACGTCACGCTTACAGCAATCTGGAGGAGAGAGTTTCTATGATCTTGAAGTATCATGAAACGCAAATTCCTACCACCCTGTGATAATACTTTCTTTGCCAAAATTCATTTTATTGACTCAACAATTAGTAAATGCACAAAGATAGTGCAATATTTTAAACCATTTCTTGGATTTGGGTTTTATTTTGTTGCAATTACATTCCTTCTGGCAATGATTTCCACAGATACTCAACTTGTAATAAATTCAAAGCTCCAATTGCATTGCCGTGCATAAATATTGTGTATTGTTTGTGTCTTATGAACAGAAGATTTTTATAATTGAAACTGATTGTCCACAGAGCTAAGAAATCGGCATTTTCACAACACCCGGATTGCACTGAGCAACTTGTCACATGCAGGACCACAAGGTCACTTTATTTGCTATCAAAACAATCATTTGCATACAATGCAGAAATGACCGGAATTGATAAATAGTTAACTGGTCTGACAAATATGTCGCCTATAGCCTTTTAAGGTTTCCACTTATTGTATCCCGACCTCATTGGATGGCTAGGAAGAATTTCCTGGGAAGACACCAAAGCTGGTATCACTTGCCATCGACCGTACAACTGGCTAGGCCAGTTCTTCAGCAACCCGATACAATACCTGAGCGAACCAATTGGCGCTTTGAATGCACCTATTGAAATACAATATCAACGGCCAAATTAAATTACTGCCCTTGCACAGACGGCGAAAACAATTCTTTAGCCTGTTGACAAACCTCTTTTTCCTTACGCTGCTGCTCATAAAACTTTATTATGTCGACTATTAAACTTGTGTCGATAAAGTAGACTTCCTTTGTTACTAATTAATCTGTGTTTTTGTCAAGTTGCATCTTTTGTGAGCTTTAAAGACAGCATGGCATATCTGGGCGAAACAACTTTGGCACCATGCATAAAAGGTGGCCAAAATCGATTTGGTATATGCACTAATTTTATTATATCTCTGGATTGACAAATGAAATAAGAAAGATTAAAACAAACCATTTGGAAAGCATGGTCTTTGTTCTTTAATAACAAAAGGGGTGAGTCAAAAAGATTTACACTCGATTTCATAAAATTTAAAATAGTTAACAGTTTAGAATAAATCAGTTTTTATACATGACAACAAAAGCTCATTATATCAACTGTCGTTGGTAAAAAAAATCTAAAGTTTACCTTTTCGCATATTGCAGATATGGTAAAATAACAGAAAGCCACCAAAAACCTATCTACCACGGTCGTACAATCTTCACATCCACGGCATGCAAATCATTGAGTTACTAGTCATCTAAAGCTTAATAACCTTTGTATTTTTTTAAAGTACCTTAGGCTACCTAATCCATAACAACTGTTGTTGATAATATTTCTTAACAATAGTCAATGCAGTAGCGTAACGGGGAGAGGAAGGGGATGTATCTCCACCCTCCCCATGGGCATGGCAGGGAATAACTTTAAGCTGTGGTAAAGCAGGAAAATGGGAAAAGGACAGGAAGAAAGGGAGTAGAGGAAAAGAGAGAGAAAGACGAGGGAAAGGGATGGAGATGCAAAGGGAAGGCAACGTATGGCCGGTCAGTATGTAATGTGCAAATATTTATCCCCAAAGTAGCCCCCTCCACAGGTTATGAAGGCGTCGGTGAAAAATGTGGGTGTCAACCGGCAATATTGCACAGGATTGCTACATATTAGCATCCATGTTTCCGCGAAATTTGTAATGTAAAAAATTCATTGAAATAATGATTAAAAGTTTGGGTGTAGATTCCACAGTTGTTACTGATTTCAGAATACTGAAATGACATTTTTCTTGATGAAGGTTTACACAAGGTATCAAATCAAGCAAGAATGTCATGATACTGTGTCGACTTATCCCCAAAGTACTTTGGTCAAATTCGCAACAGTGATTTCCGGGACAGAGTGAAAAAAAAAGGGTTACCTATCATTTAAAGTTAGCATAATTTCGCATGCAAATTTCAAAAATCAAAATCAAAATTGCGCTAGTATGTGAAATTAATCTTTTTTAATTTAATTTATAGGAAGCATCGCTTTTGAAAAGGGTAATTTTGATAGGAAAAAATCAAAAAAAACGAGTGTAAATCTTTTTGGACTACCAGTATGTCAAGTAAGACTGGACTTATTTGAAATTCATGTTTAACCAATTTTTTTCTGATGTACCATTTTTTGGAGACAGCTTGTAAAAAGTGATATAGACAACGCTACTATAAATAGCTTGGGGATTTTCCGTATGGTGAGGGTAATAGGTTATAATATACGCTTATTTCCCAGACCTTTTAACCGGATAATGTAAGGTGAATTTGCAGATGATGTCATGATGTGAGATTCCCAATTGGATAATGATAGGTTATGTGTATGCATGATGCGATTGTAATAGCCCATTTTTATAAACTGGAAAAAAACATAAAAATAGTGATAGATATAGGAGACTAAGCCAGTAGATTTTGATCTGATTTACAGTTAGTACACTGTACAATCAACCTGTAAAAAAACAGGCAGGTGACTGGCAGGCTGGGATCTCACTACTGCAGACGTTAAAATAACTTGAGCCCGGAAACATACGAAACAATTGCAGGGAACGTAAAGTAACGGCGTAAATTCTCGCTTAACGTATTGTTGGTTTTTGACTTGTTAAACAATATTAAGAAGTAAGACACGTTATTCCAATCCTCTGACCAAATTTACGTTGTAGCTAGGCATCATACAAACGTTTATTACGTACCACGTTGGTTGAAAAAAGTTATATTTCAGGCAAACAATTTGAGAAAAAGGCAATAAACAAAAGGGAAAACGGAAGAACTAAAGATTTAATCCAGTGTATACACTTGTTTATTGGTAATGTACACATTCTAATGTCGCCAATTACTTAATTCTCATCAATGAATATAAACTTAAGACAGTACCTTCCAGAGATCGAAACATGACCTTAAGATTACAAGTCCTAACCTATCCACTATCACTACTATGTTTACTCATAGCAGATGTAAAATAAAGATGGTGTGGTACTATACTTTTTCAAATTAAACTAAAGATATAATACAAAAAAGAGGAAAAAGAGTTTTTAAAACTATTTTTAAAAGTGATAGGGAAATAGATTTGCATTTTGTTATGACGTACTTAACGACTCTTATTTAAACATTTTATAGGAAAAAGAGTTTCATTAGTTCGCTTCTTACATTAAACAACACGTTACAAAAGATAACGATACGGAAAATATAACACGGTCAGCGTATAAATACTACCTTTTTTCAAAATGGTGTAATATTTTTTATCACTGTTTATTTACATTTTTCTGTTCCAAATTGTAGTTTTATGTTAGGTATAAGTAATAAAGCGTGAAGATTATTGAATAATTGGCGGTTTACCATAATTTAAAAGGTAAAGTATGGTAAAATTAGGAACATTTTACAACAGGTAGATAAACCTGTGCAGTGCCAAGATGTAATGATATATCTTCATGCCATTAGGTGGACTGTAAAGCCGCTATTTGATCTACCGTCGTTTTTGTAGACAAGAGAGCTGGGAATCAAAATCGACTGAACGGGGGAACATACTGCTGAATTTTTAGAATTACGGACTGAAATAATGCTGAATTTTTAGAATACCGGACTGGACCATACTGCCTGAATTTTTAAGATATACCGGAATGACATACTGCTAATTATAGATATTACCGGACGAATACTGCTGAATTTTTAGATATACCGGAATGACATACTGCTAATTTTTAGATATACATAACTGGACATACTGATGAATTTTTAGATTACCGGAACGACAGACTGCTAAATTTGTAGAATACCGACTGAATACTGCTAATTTTTTAGATATAGGACTGACATACTGCTAAATTTAGATATTTTATGGAAGTGTCTATTGACACGTTGATCGTGTCAATATACTCGCCCGAAATGGCTATTGACACGATTATCGGCTGTGAGAAAGTGAATGGCTAGGAAGCTGATAGGCGTACTGCGAGGTGTGCTTCTATTGAGATAGTGGTCCGAAAATAGGCTCCAGGACCATATAATCCACGACCATATGGTCCTGGAGCATAAATACTCTGGAAATCTGGTCCTGTAGCATAAATAATCTGATCAAATATGGTACAGGACCGCATTTGCCATATGGTTGAAGCATAAATAAAAAAGGAGAATATTTGATATGCTCCGGGCATCTGGAAAAATATGTCAAATGGGTCCAGCCACTTTGCCATATTGTCATGAGCATAAATAAAAAAGGAACATATTGAATGCTCATGGAGCATCTGGAAAAATATGTATAATTACGGTCAGAAAATGACCACATTTGCCATATGGTCCTGGGAGCATTAAATAAAAAAAGGAGAAATATTTGAATATGCTCCGGAGCATTTTGAATACACAAATGGTCAGGCCTGGGCATAGATGCGCCTGGAGTAGTGGAGAAAATTCTAAATTCAAATACTGCTCCAGGACCATATTTGCCTATGTTCATGGAGCATGTGCACTAAAATTTGACTTAGAGAATATTTCTCCAGATTACCATATGGTCAACCACACGATCATCGTGTCAATAACGTCGCCCGAAATGGCTATTGACACGATCATCGTGTCAATAACGTCGCCCGAAATGGCTATTGACACGATCATCGTGTCAATATCCTCGGTCATACCGGACTGACATACTGCTAAATTTTTGTGACGCCAAGGGAACTATATACTAACTACGAAAGGTATTAAACCTTTTCTGTAGTGGGGGATGAACGATGATGTTTGACCTAGGTCTATGCTCTCGCTCTAAAGGGGTGCTGAGGTATTTTCTGAAGGGGCGAATTTGTGTCCTTCTCCATTGTCACTGTACAAATGGTTTTTTTTTTTTTTTTTTTTAGCATGTGCACTAAAATTTGACTTAGAGAATATTTCTCCAGATTACCATATGGTCAACCACACGATCATCGTGTCAATATCCTCCGCCCGATTAAGGCTATTGACACGATCATCGTGTCAATATCCTCGGTCATACCGGACTGACATACTGCTAAATTTTTGTGACGCCAAGGGAACTATATACTAACTACGAAAGGTATTAAACCTTTTCTGTAGTGGGGGATGAACGATGATGTTTGACCTAGGTCTATGCTCTCGCTCTAAAGGGGTGCTGAGGTATTTTCTGAAGGGGCGAATTTGTGTCCTTCTCCATTGTCACTGTACAAATGGCCAGTCCATTGGGGCTCCAGCCAGGGTAAGGGTTCTGAGTAGGGAGGGGGCTCTCCCTGGTTACCCCACTTCCCCCATCCTAGTATTTAGCTCTCAATGAAATAGAAGATTTCATGTTTCCTGGAGGAAAGTTAAAACTTTTATTGATAAACTTGCCAACTGTGGCGTCCTCTTCAATGTATCCAGTACGCTTCAGAGTAAATGGAACCTCTGCGGCGCTTTCCTGAATGTAGTAGATATCTTGAGCCCAGTGGAATGACACTTAATAAAAAACAAACAAAAACAAGGTATGCTCATAGTTATACAGCACTCCAAAATGTTATGGCATTGCCGATTGTACTGCCGAAAATAGACACAAGAACGCTAGAAATCGCTTCAGAATAGCCATTAAGTGAATGTACTGGTTCCTTAGGGTTTACTGTAAATGTTTACTGTTTAAATCGGAGTGGTTGTGTTGGCCCGAAATGAGATAACGTTAATGAAAAATAAATCGGAAAATTCTGAGACATCCGAAATGCAATATCACGTGGGTTGCGGAAATTCTGTCTAGATATACACATTCATATTCCATGACAAACAGCGTAATGTGACATTTGTTTTCAAGTTATCAAATGACCTCTTTTCTTGCCATTCAATTTCCCGAGTCGAAGAGTGCTCCCACATTCCTTTGACGATCCCATTTCCGGTCTATACAAGCACTCCGATTTCCTCACGTAAAAAACCCTAACAAACCCGAAAAATTAATTAAGCGGCTATTTTCATGCCATTTTTGGCATTCCTGTGTCTGTATTCCCCCGTGTATTCCTTCTGGAGTATAATTTATTCTGGGAAAAACATCTATTTGAAAGAAATATAACTTTGGCATTTAACCCTTTGGGATTGGAATGATTTTTAGGGTTTCATTTTTGAAATGTCAGCTAAAGACACCTACTGTAGATCTCCCAACATAGCAATTACTATGCATCCTCTATGTCAAACTCCTTGCCTAAAGTTGTATAGGACATTATAAGCTTCAAAATGATACCAAACTTCATGGTATGAATTATTCCATATTAGAACAAAAATATTATCTGACGAGCCATTCTTCGGTCACGTTTGTTACTTTGTCATTACAACAATGTTGATAATTAAAAGTAACAAGCAAACTTTAATGGTAATTAACAAACTTATATCATTAAGACGGTAACGGGTGTTCACTAGTGGTTACTTTGTGACATATCCATAACTCAAAAGTGTGCCATGTATAATGGGCACCAAACAATGAAGCTGGAAGAAAATCTGGTGTTATTTCCATATTCTCAAACTATGTCAAAACACTTCATTACAAGGTCAATTTTTTTTTTCCCCAGTGTAAACTTCAAAAAAAAGCAATGTACTCCTAGTATGCAGATTTCCGGTGTTAAAATCGTTGCAACATGCAACTCTGGTAAAGTGGTTAAAACTACAACCTTTTAAAAAGACAAACGGAAATCGGGTTTAAACCGTTGTTTATTAAAGTTGATGTTTTCTTGTTAAACTGATCATATTCTATTTTAACTCATAATAAAAAGTGAACATGTACTTTTTCAATAGACAAGAAAAATTTATGGCCTTCTAATACACAAATAGTGGAGTGCCGATCACGTGTTTACAAACAATTAGCATACAACTTTTGAAAGAAAAAAAAAAGAATAACCATATTTTGTGGAAAGGGAAGTTATACACAAACTGCATGGCTTTTGACATGAATATAAACACGTAAGATGATAGTGGTTTTCTAGTAATAAAAACTACTTTGTCTTTTTGGGGCTAGTTGTGTGACATACAAAGTATAAATATAAAAATCTATTAAAGTACTTGCCTATTTGCTAGAAATTTGTATAATTTTATATAATTTTAAAAGGAAGTTTGACCCCAAAATGTAAACACGTCATTATGCAAATGAGGGTATTTGATATGTCAGTTTATTAGTTCGTCAGTTCAGGTTAGTTATTTCATTCAGAACAACGACCATGATACAAATATAATGTAATATATTACAAGTACATATATACAGATTATATGAGATGCAGTATTATTGTATTACAAAATAATATAATAATATAACCATAGATAAGCTTTACAATGTGTAATTACCTGAATGGGGAGAGATCAAAAATAAACCCCGGGGGCATTGTCTTTGATCCACTTACCATAACAAAAATTGTGAAAAAAATCAGAATTGAGTAATCAACATAGATAGTTGAAAATTTTGTTTGAAAATATCATGTAGGAAACTTGGAAAGGTGTTAATGTGATAATGTAAATAATTGCAATACATGAACTATTTTTTTTTGTAAAAAGCGTTGTTTTTTAAGGAATGACCCGGAATGTATTTAAGTATTTCTTATTTGCGAACTAATTGCGAGAAACGCTCAGACGGGAGTCTATAGATCCCAAAGGATAATAATGCATAGTGGAGAACTCCAGGTACAATTTGAAATCACATAGTGATACAAAATATTTTTCCATGTTGCAAAACATTGGCTAGTAAGTGTGTGTAGTTTATGATGAAACTACACTGAAATAGAATAGTCAAAAAGTTGTCGTATTTGACTAATAAAATTGTATGCAAATACAGTTGTTTATCATTCATACTAATGTACTTCAATGCTGGAAACATGTTGGCTATGCTGGAATATAACTTCCCAATATTTAAACTAGTTTCATGATTACAAAATATTTTCATACCTCTAAATTACACTTTTTAAAATGTCAAATTAATGACTGAGAATTTAATTTGTCAAATAACAAATAATCGGGACTAATAAAAGACGACTTAGACTCAACAAATGACTAGAATCAGTTTGTCAAGCACAACATGACGAATGCAGGAACATTAGGCATTTGCTAATTAGTCTTTGACGATGTTGTAATTAAAAGTCCTATTTTAAGTTGTAGCATATTTGCAATTATGAAATTTAATCCGAAAATCTTTAAAAAACATTATTTTTATCAAACACTTTTAGCACTATTTTGCGGATATTAAAAAGTATAAAGTGCATGATAATATTTATTAGGTTAAAATAAGACACTTTTTGACTTAATTAAGATTCTCAGTGTACACACAAGCCCCCTCACTTAACAGGTTAGTTAGCTTTTTAACTAAGCAGTTTTGATGTGTGTGGTGTTGTGTGTGATGTTGTGAAGGTTTATCTTACTTTCATCATCAATAAGGTAATGAAATGTCGTGATCTGCCGGTCAAATGTGCCACCAACAGCGTTGTTTAGTGAGAGTAAGAAGTACTGTCCGTCTCCAGCTCATCATCTGGTATTATTGTGACACGAACAAAACGCTCCTTCGCATTCGCCTCAAGATGATGGTTCCTCAACCAAAGAATAGTCAGTTCCTGGCAAAGCTGACTACCCCTTTGGCAGATAGTCTGTTTAATGAATATGTAAAATATTTAAGTATCAATTGTTGTAACCAGAATAAAACACTATGCAGTGCCAAAATATTGTTGTGAATTAATAGATTACTAGTTCTGACATGGTTACAACAAGCAGCTTAGAACTTGACACTTTTTTGAACATTCCCATGTGTTCTTAAATTAACATTTGTGCTAACCAGCCTTCTTTATCAAAACGGGGGTCCCTGGCATTTCGTTATATCTAAAGCACCCGATAGTATGATTTTAAATCAGTGGATACTAAATCTTCCTCTTTCTATTGATACCAGAAATAAGGTATAATCTAACAGATGGCGTCACATGTCGCATAAAGTCTGAGATTAGGCAAAAACCACATCCCACCCTGTATAGTAAGACGAGATTAACACGTAAGGGACAAGCAAGCAAGGGGGGGGGGGAGAATTTTAAAATTTGCACAAAATCGATTTTGGAAAAGTTTAGGATAGACGATATTTTTTCGATTTATATCCTTGTATTGTTAAACTTCTGGATACGCTTGTCATGACAAAAGAATATCTATCACCCCGTAATTAGGTAATTAGTACGGGTCCCTCGGAACACAATCCTATCCAACCCCCCCCCACCAACCAATGTTTTAAAAACATAAAATTATTAAACAGCGAACATGAATATTTTCCTGTTAGTATTTGCATTGGTAATGGTTATGGTTGTGCGTGGTGGTTTTGCAGAACACCTGAAACAGATCTCAGTAAAAATCTCATATTGTGAGTCCACTGGGTGTGACACATTAGTGCCCTATAGTGACCCTGATAATTCATCAGACTTGTACGGAATAAACTACAGAAGTATGCATTTATTCCGTACAAGTCAGATGAATTCATCAGGGTCACTAGTGACCCGGGGGTCGCTAATTGTCACATACCCAGTCCACTGCTATACATCACTTCATGTTTGTCTAAGATGTTAACAATTACACAAGTGAAACTCGTTGGACAAGTTTGGAGATTTGTGAGGTGTTTCGCATCATACTCTCTAAATGCAAAAGAGTGATTACTCTTATAGAGTGACTACAAGGCCCACTCCAAAAAAGGAGTTAAATCTCACACCTTCAAGAACCTGTTGCAGCAATTTTCTATTGATAATTTACAAATAATACATCTTATTATTTTCAATTATTCAAGATGTAAATTTTGACTAAAGACATATTCCTCGAAGGGTATGAAATTCATTCTTGTAGTATTTGTGGATTTTCCTATCATTTTGTTCATCATTGAGTATGGAAACAACATACTGTAAGAGATTTGCATGCACTTGATTTGTGGTACAACTCCTACTGAGCTCAAGGCATAATGTCTATTCAAACTTTTCAAAGTAAGTGCAATTGATCTCTACAAAAACACCTCGACCAAACAACATCTGTTGATGTTTTTACCCGTTTTCCACAAACTTTAACAACATTATGTAGCTTTCGATGACAATTTTTATCTTACTTCTGTCTCTTTTCCGTTGCCCACTCCGTGTGATGTTTTTACCCGTTTTCCCTAACGGCCGGAGAACCACCATTTACCGCACATAGGTATATTGAAGAAACCGTAACACAATTACAGTGGCGGAGCCTGGCCGTCGCATTAGAGCCTGTAAAATTAAACAGCCAAACACTTCTTGTACATTTCTTCTCCTTTTATTTAACATATATTCATGCCTGCTATTCAATTTAAATCCACTCCCGCCGACTCCCAGACAAAGACTGACTGTAAATTCTGCAATACAATATACAAGCCATATATGACCAATCAGTGACTAGCTTTTTCACTGCATGCATAATACACCACATCACAGGGAACAGGTGCTCATAAGGCCACCATCACAGGAAACATGGGTCAGTGCACAACAATGACTTTCTGGGAAACACCAACATGGCCAACCAAGAGCTTTTTTAACTTCAATTTCAATACACATATGGTATGCAAATTGTTATACTATGCAACATGACGTTATATCAAAAAGTAACATTTTATATTTATTCAAATTTTCAACAATATTTAATTTTTTAATAATTTACATAATTTTCATGATAACGGATGAAATTGAAACTTTCAATAATGACACCATCATAAAATTAGGTTGATTACTAAAGCCCAATACTGAACCACAGAGGTCCAATGGATGTTAAATGTCTGCTGATTGTGGTCCCACATCACCTCTCTGGTCTACGTGCTAAGCCCCCAACAAGGAGTGGTTAGGAGAGGAAGAAAACACCCCAGATAAGACATCTACAACTGAATACTCTACATCTACAAACTGAAAAGAATTAATGCACATTCCCAAATTAGATCTGTAACCAAATCAGTACATGCCGAAGAAATGCCACTCTCATCGCCATAATTTGGTGTTTTTTCCATCTATAGGCTGTGGGACAGTCTTCTATGCTGTTTTTTGGGTGTCTCTTAGCGGGGGGCTAGGGGGAAAAACAAGTGTAAATCAAATAAAGTTATTAAAATCAGATAATCGTCTGTTCCCACAAATAAAACTTGGACACCTTATTGAAAAAGAATATAAAGTCACTTCAATTTCATTTCCACAAATATTCCGTGACTGTGGATGCACAATAGACTTCAGCAAACAAGGGAGTTAAAGATATTCAATCCCCGGCCCGGTATGCGGTGTAGAAAAAAACACTTAGATTCACTTTCATCTGGAGTGCAGGACCCATGTTATATTGCGCGCAGCTGAATTAGATTTTCAGACTGTACCGCTCTCCAATTTAGACTGAGTACTAGTACTTTTTCTAGACAAATAATTAACCTATCACAAATAACTAAATATGCGCTATCTATCGTGCTGTGTGCAATTAACTTTGGCCATGTTTTTTCATCATTTATTCGAAAAAGGAAAGCACGAAACAGAACATGAACAAACATCATGAGAGAATGTTGCTGTGGGAACTTTGACCTAACAACTTGTGCATGAAGAAGAACCCCAATCCCGAACTTATTGCGTAACTACATTTCTATACAATTTGACCGCGTTTTCAGAAGAAAATTTAGTGTCAACGACCTATATTATAATGTACACTGGTTAGTATTGTGAAAGAGGACGGGTATTTGTGACTCAACCCGAATCAGTGGACCGTGGCTAACACCGGCTATAACAATGGCCCCACATACCAGTCCCATTGTAATATCTTTAGCTCCATGATTTGCGAAAGTCTATACATATCAAGGGGTATTGATATGGGGAAAAGAAATTGAGGTGACATTTTATTTATTTTTAAGAAAATGTTGCCAGATTATGTTGCGGGAACAGACAGTTATGTGAATTGTAATAATTAATTATGAATTTACACTTGACGCATAACCCCCGCAGCCGCCGCGCCAAGTGGTGTAAGCCTGCAAAAACTAAACCCGGGGATCCGTTCTGCTCATTCAGTCCACTGGTAAGGGTATTTAGCCGGGTATAAGTTTCAGTTTGTATAGACTTGGGACCCATCTTTTTCACATTCATGCGGGGACAATTGAAATAGTAATTATTAAAGAACAATATACAGATGTTGAATTTAAAAAGGAAATTTTAGTATGGGATAACCAGCCAATTTGGAAAAAATAAAGAATTTTGTTTGATGACGTCACGGCATTGATGGTTTATTATTGTGGCTTCGGGGGGGACCCATTCAGGTAAAAATGACGTTAAGTATCCCTACATTGGAAAAAACAACCGATTATCGTCATCGTAAGTCAGTTTTTGTTTTGTGAATCAGTAGGAAGGTAAATTTTACTGTTTAGACTACTAACGGTGTCTTTTGAAAAAATAATAGCACTTTGGGCAAGGCCATCGGTAACAGACCTTGCATTTAACATCGTCGGATTATATATATCGAGACGTGGTAGATTAATTCTCCCCCGAAAGCAAACTGATATCTGATACCTGACACGTGACCTGGTGTCACCAACTATCTCTCGTTACTCTTTTATAATAACTCCAATCCGCAAAGCAGCAGCATTCTGTACTCGTTGTCACAGCGTATCGATCAAGATGTGAGACTATACATGTGTTCTGCTACAGGGAAGGTAGGACACGATCTGCTCGATTTGGGCATTGGGGATGGTATTTTGTGAACTGCTACTGCATTTACTATGGCAGTCTCGGTCCCGTGACATTAAAAAATCATCTCTTACCCCTTTGTTCAAAAGATCTTAGTAAAAAAATAAAAAACTTAAAAAAAGCAAAAAATATGAAGTTCACTCACATGCTTCTGTTAAACTTACCTGTTCATAACTCAAAACTCCAGAACTTCCCCTGCCAAAATAATCTCTATCAAACATAATACCCTTGAACATGATACGCGCCATGGCTACAGAGCTAATGCGCATCTGTAGCCCTGCGCACCGATCACTCTAATATCAAAACAGCCCTATGATAATTATGATACACCCAACCATTGCACGCCTGGTTTTCCCTAGCCCCTCGATGGGAGGCAACAGAAGTTTGTTATACATTTGGTTTCTTTGGTCCACGCCCCTTAGTCTAATATAATCAGAGACCCTCTGATTGATGACTACTACTCTGGAATCCAAGATCCATTCGTAATAAAACTGCGACACTCAATGCTTACGTAACTCTGAATGAATGTTGATATTATTGTTTGTCCTAGTGGAACCTGGCTTGCCTCGGATGATCCTGTGGTGATCGGGGAATTAAAAAAACCTGATGGCATATACGTTCCTAATATGCAAGGGGCACCACAACCCGTGATGGAAAGCGGCAATGCTTTTTAACACCCCACTCGGACTGAACTTTACCCTCTATTAACAACTGTTTAATTTTTAATATGCTAGTTTCCCGGATTTCCAAACCACAGTGTTCACTAAAATTGTTATATATTGTCCACTACCATCTAGAATAAATGGGTGTTTCACATTATCTGGTTCATGAGAGATTTGAAGGACTTTCCTGGGCATAATCTCCTTACTACCGGGTAAGCTTGTACTTATGGGTGATCTAAATTTCCACCTTGATGAACCTGATAAATCGGATGTTATTCGATTCACCACACAACTCTCGCAATCTTTCGGACTAGAACAACATGTCAAAAACTGCTACTCAGGTTTTAGGTCACATTCTAGACCCCATTATCACGCGTATTGATGGGACTGTTAGCTATGTGATTCCTGGTCTCGCTCATGGGTCAGACCATTTTATGGTAAGGTGCGTTCCACAGCAACGCAAACCACCACCTGTGAAGGCTTTTTTTTCATGTAGCATTGCGTGACTATCGAATGTAGATATGACTGGAAGTGAGCTTCCAGATGCACCTACAAATGATGTAAATATCTTCTTGAACAATTCAATCAAGTTTCTAAAACTGTACTTGATATCCATGCTCCTCCGTCTATCTAGGATCTCGCATTATTCGCCTCAGCCAAAATGGTAAACGATGAAGATAAGGGCTGAAAACGTGAACGAGATTGGGGAGGAAATGGAGAAACGATTTTGTACTACTGTAAACAGAGATGCTTATAAACTTCACAATCAGCCAAAGTAATCTTACTGAATTCAAAAGGCCAACGAATCAAATTCAAAAGTGTTGGAAATTGCTAATGCTATAAGGACACTTCAAACCTGGGTTCCTACTAAACAGTAATGTAGAGTTTACCATCCTATAAGCCTAATGAGTTGTGCGACAAATTTGCACAATTCTTTACGAATAAAGTTGCAAAAATAAGGGCCGACATTGAAAGTAATGCCAATGTCATCCCCATGAGCTGACACCAGAAATTTCATTATTGTTGAGAATGAGTTTATGTCTTTCAATGAACTTGGTGAATCTGAAGTCCGTGATGTCATTATGTCTTGCACCAACAAATCTTGCTCCCTTGACATTATTCCGACATGGGTCGTGAAAGAGTATATTGATTTCATTGTTGCTTATATTACTCGTATTGTCAACAGTTCTCTGGCAAGTGGCATTTTCCCACAACTTCTCAAACAGGCCACTGTCACTCCTATCATTATGAAAGTTACTCTTGACTGGAACGATCTCCAAAATTACAGACCTGTGTCAAACATCAATTTTCATATTTTTTATTAAAGAAAGAGGTAATGTTTGAAATGTCTGTTTCAAATCAAAATAAGCTTGATTGTTGCGTCATTCAGGGTGAGACTCAATAGTCAATGTTTCCTCCATCTGCACTGATGACATCATTGCAGCGTGTACACATGTTGTTTACCAATTTGCTGATGGTCTGTTGAGGAATGTGGTTCCATGCTAACTGGATAATTCCATCAAGTTGAGCCAGTAGCGTTTCCTTTTTGTGTCGATCTGCTTCACATTTCACCTGGTGTTGCTTACAACCATCTCATATCATTGTAAGTTTGTTTGCATAAATTGTCTTGTTTGCTTATTTCTTTACCTATGAATTAATGTTTTAATCCTTTTTACTTTAGACTGCAATGAAAGGAAGTCGCTGTTGTAAATTGACAATTGGTTGACTTTAGACCTTTAAATACTGCAAAGTGACACTTTTTCTGAAAACGTCAATTTTGGTTAAATAGAATGTGTGCTGATACCTAAAGTGTCTTTAGAAAGGCAACTACTTTTGTGACAGACACATTTTTCATCTCTTCAAAACTTTAAAAATTTTCTAAACATCCAGTTCTAAGTGAAGTTATGCAACGAAATGTCCTCGAATTTTAGTGGAGGAACCTTTTTTGTGGGCCGCCAGCTATAGCTGGCAGGTCCACTTTGCAATCCGTTGTGCATGTGTATGTATGTATGTGTGTGTATGTGTCACTAAAATGTTATTTTTAAAAAAAAAATTGACCTTAATTAAAATTTGAAGTTGATCCCTTTTATGTTGATGAGGTCTAAGGTTACGTACCAAGGTCAACGGTCATGTGAGGTCAAGTTGAAAAATAGGCTAATGTAAAATTGGAAAATGTAAAATTGACCTCCATTGAAAAGTTGAAGTTCTAACTTGAGTTATAGGTTCAACATGGGATTCATCATTTGTTGATGAGGTCGAAAGTCATGTGCCAAGGTCAAAGGTTATGCGAGGTCAATTTTATCAGATAGGCTGGGCGGCCCACAGCTTATATTCTTTGAATATAGCGAGCCCGAAAGCCGAGGACCGCGAAATTCTAGTTCTTTTTTTTGGGGGGGGGAGGGGGTCAATTATTATAGACTTTCATTAGTCTACGTGAAACGTGGAATTATTTTGTTTGATTGATCCATACAAGATCTATTCAAATTATGAACATACCTACTGATCCTTCACCCACAACCAGTCCACGTCTGATTATTTTGAAAGTTACTTCATCGGAGGATTCTAATACTCGGTAAAACGGTTCTTCAAACATGTACGGCGCAGCTGATAACAAACACGAGAAAGGGTAAAACTTAAAATCATTGATGCGGCATTGTCTAATTTCTGTTGTAGAACAAGCACACCCAGAGATTTCTACGTATCCATAAACATATTCGACCATATGCAGTCAATTCGTATAAATTAGACACGCAATATATTTCTTACTTGGTATTTGGCACATTAAAAGTGAAAGCAAATGGCGAATTAAAACTACTTTATGTTTTCAGTATAAAACATAGTATATATATTTTGTATCGGATAAATATTAAATTAGAAATTTCACATTTTGCGTACCAAAGAAAACCTTTCAAGCTACTAACTCTTTCAGATGGGGATTTGTTTGAAGATAAGCATTATCGTAAAAAAACGGAGCTTTCAAATTTATAAGGGACATCTGATATGCAAAATATCTTGAATGGATAGGGAATATGTAGTTTCAGTAGAACTTTTTTAAATAGAGAAATAAGGATCAGGCGATGGCGGTCAAACAAGTTAAGACGACGTCATTGATCTAACATGCAAACACGAAATCTGGACGAAAACTTAACTTTTTATTATCGAACAAAATTTTCTTATTCCAAAACCGTCGGAGTTGAAGAATCAACCCCACTGCCTGTAAGTGGTATTTTGAAGACTTACAGGGAATTAACAAACGAGGGCAAGTCGTATGGACCATAGAAACGCCCATGACCAGTCCACATCAAAGAGGCCATCCATGGCATCAAAGGGAAAAATATGCATTAGATAAAGGGCGAGAAACAGACCATTCGTGAATATAATGGTCGTCTGGAGGTGTGTTGAGCGTGCTAGTTTTTGACCATGTCGAGCCGTATGGTGCCCGTTGGAAGAGAAGTTACAACCCGGATCTAGCTATTGTTTAACCTGTGTAGCAAGATTGTTCTGGATTCTGTTCCACTAACTCAACATCGACCATTCGGCGCTGCAGTAAGACCAAACAAAGTGCCTTTTAAGCGGCGCTTTAACTAAAGGAAACCAGACTGGCAATGATTCACTGACGACCTGGATCAGAATGTAAAGGGGATTGCTCCAAATTCCAAAACCCCATAACTATGACAAATTCACCCAACTAGTGCACAAGACTGTCCGGCGATTCATACCAAGAGGCTGTAGGACAGAATATAATTACACCATGCCTTTCCAAAGAATGTGCTAAAGAATATCAAGAGTATACCACCATGTTTGAAGCTGATCAACAGCTAAAACAACTGCTAAAACAACTGCTAAATGTGGGGAGTGTCGGAGATTATCTCCCAGGAAAAGATCAAAAACCGACATACTTTAATTGAATCCACCGATATGGCCCCTAACATCAAGAATGCATGCCCTCTGACCCTAAAATAACCCTTATCCTATCCGTAAAACTAACCCGGAAAATTAACCCTAACCCTAACCAACCCCAACCCTAACCTTAACCCTACTGTCATTTAAAGCAACCTAAAATAGCCCTAACGAGGCTATCCTAGTTATGCGTGCCTAACCTAGAACTCAGTGGGTGAGCCATTTACTGTATCATGCTTGTAAGGAAATCAATAAAGGGGACCTTTACAATGGGAGACATATGCATGCATGATGCATGTAACGTATACATTATTTCCGAATTCGTCTACCTTGCCTAACGGACGCGGAACTCGTCTTCATTGTGGGTGTTTTGGGCTTTATAAGGTCGTATAAGATGGTATTTACGTCTACTATTACATACATGCTTGATCCAAAATGCCTCAAACCTCATTTTTAATAATTGTTAATGTAGTATCGTCGGTATGGTCCAGAAAATCACTCGGGGCATACGGCACAGGAAGCTACAGGAGAAAGAGAATTCATTCCTAAATACGTGCACAACGCATCAAAGGCACGTTCTTTCCCTGTTTTCCACTTCCCTTCTCCTTCTCCTGTGCCGTATGCCCCGGTACTTCGGCAGTTCCGAGAGGAGGGAAATTCGGAACCCGGCTATCTCGGCACCCTGGTATTTCGGCACAACAACATCCGCTTGAATAAGTTCATAATCGTGTGTATTTCGGTGGCTGTAATAGTGGAGTTGCAAACATTCTTTTCAAGTAGGGTTGTGAATTTTATGGCGAGTCTGCTTAAAGGCTGATTCAGAGATTTCGAAATATAAATTTGTTGTGTAGTAATTGAAATATAAGTCATCTAGAACTAAAGATAGTTACTTAAAATGCTTAATTCCAAAGTTTGAGATGAATTGTACTTTCCGTTTCATGCAGTTAACATTTATACACGGCACAACAGTGCCATGAATACTGTGTATAACAAAATTCCGGATCCGGAATTTTATAACAAAGTTGTGATTTTCTATATGAATGACTTTGATTTGGGCTTAGTTATTTCACACAGTGATTAGCACATGGACAAGCATTATGTATATGCCAAAAGATGCGATTTGTTTGAAAATTAAGTGCGCCCTCATCGGGAAATGCTTTATTAAATGTTTGGGTTATATTTGTGTTAGAGGTTTGTGTGCGAATTTGGTGTGGGATGTACGTGCAATTTGTACTTTTATATACAGTTGTGTGTAATGGGGGAGAAGTAGAGAAACGTATGTGTCTCCCTGTAGTAACTGCCAGCCAGATGAAAAATCTCTACAACACTAAACATGTTTCTAAAACATTAGTTTCAAGTAACCCATATCCTGACTAGACCTCAGCCGCAGGCATTTTCTAAGGTCATGCTTTGGACTGAAAACAGGCATAACAGTAGAAGCAACCTCAATGTCTGATAACAACACAACATCAAAGTCATAACCATTGAGCTCAGCTCTGTCATAGTTTATCCGTCTCACAAACCTCCATCAGTGACTTCAAACACCCTCAACTAAGCCTTGAGAATTCCACCAAACCTTCATTTTCCTTGGCGATTTTCAAAAGACATAGTACCCAATGGGGCTACAATGGATGAAACTAAAAAAGATGGACAAGCTGTCAAAGAATGGATAGACAGTCAACATCTACGTATCCTTCACGACCTAGCTGGCGCCATCATTCATAGTGCCCGTTGGAAGAGACGTTACAACCCTGGATATAGCTATTGTTGCAAAAACATCTCTAACCTGGTTAGCAAGCTTGCTTCTGGATCCTGTTCCACGAACTAGACCAACGGTATCCAATCAACGCTGCAGTAATACAAGACCAAACATAAGTGGCCTTTTTTAAGCGTCGCTTAACTATAGGAAAGCAGACCGAGAAGGATTCACTGATGACCTTGATCAGAACGTGAAGAGATTGTGATTGCTCAAAAAGACCCCATAACTATGGACAAATTTGCCCAAATAAGTGAACAGTTGTCCGGAGATCATACCCAGAGGCTGTTAGGACGAATATATTACCAGGCACTTCCAAGGAATGTGCTAGAGAATATTAGAGAATATCAAGAGTCTATCAACATGTTTGCAGCTGATCCTTTTTCGGATGAAACGAAACAACTGACTTAAAGTTTCGGAGAGGATTCTCCCAAGCAAAGATCAAAACTGGATACTTTAATTGAATCACCGATATGACCCATAAAGCAAGAAAGCATGGTCTAATATCCGAAAGCTCCGAGGGGATATCCAATAGAACCTCCACAGCAGACAAATGTCACACCCAACCACGTTGCCCACCAATGCTTTTATTAATGGCAAGTGCAGCAAGAAGCCCAAGAAGATAAAACTAATCAGTAAGAGGTTTAGTGGCGACCCTGGTTTCACTCGCCCCTTTAACATGGACACGAATTGGAATCCGGTATTGCTAACCTTCAATTAGGAAAAGCAGTAGGCCTCTATTAACAACATCTCAACTGAGTAGCTAAAAAAAAAATAAGACCCACATCGAGAAGACGAAAAGTAAAGTATCTTCATGCAATATAATAATTTGAATTACTTTTTAACGCGCGACAATCACGTAACCGTCCTCAAGGCGCGTGCGGCAGGCCATGAAAAGGCGCTAAGCACATCAGCGAAAGGAAAACCATGATACCGGAACGATTATGCCAAGAAGCTCGCGATTTTAGAAACGGAGGAAACCGGAGTACCCGAGAAAACCGCGGGAAGAGTATGGATGAGCACACACTTCACGGAAGCCGCCGAGAACGAGCCCCCATGCGGGGATCGAACCCGAGACCTCTGGGTGAAAGGCGAAGGAAGATACGCTACGCCAACCCGATTTGGATAGCTTCCTTCAACAACTGTGAATTCTGTGAAGTCTGCCTCTTGAACAAACTCACTGGCACAAGATTGGGTGCTCGCCCACATGCCTAAGGTCGACGGCACTTGCCCTGTGATACTCATGTGCAGAGTATGCTTACCCGGTAGGGAAGGATCAACCCATGCCAAGAAGCTTGATTCAGCTTTAAATGACTCCTGCCGGCTTATCACAGGAGGGGCCTCCGTCCAACACCAACTGAAACTTATACATCTCAGCCGGAATTGCTCCACCAGATATCCGTCGTGCGTAGCGAGCATGCAAGGCGTAGCTGCCAAGTATACAATGTGAAGCACCCTATGTTGGACAGATACCTGTTGATAACCGCCTTAAATCCGAACGAGTTTTCTGAAGCAGAAGTCCAACCAGTCAAAGAGAGCTTAAGAGAGTCACCTTTGTGGAGAGAAAGATGCCATCAAACAAGTAGTAACATCTATTGGTATTGAACTGGTGAGCATCCTTCCACTGGAGCTGAGTCCTCATGGGCTGAATGGCGATGCATCAACGATGAGAACCAGAACTGGCCGATTAAGGTTTCCTTGCAGAGGTGGGGCTACCTGGAAGTAGATCAGGACACTACCTGTGGTTGTGGAACAGCACCACAGACAATGGAACATCTCTAGGTCTGCCCACTGCTGGAGCAACAATGCACAAACAAGGATCTTGTGGAATTCAGTGAAGCAGCCAGACGTTGTACCCATCTCTGGCTAGATCATATCTGAGAACCACAGTGTTTGGAAACGATAAGAAGTGTAATGTAATGCTCTGGTATTTTTTATTGGTGTCTGTGCAATAATTGTGGACGTACCTTACGCAGTGTGATTTTATTTTTTAACACTAAATTTGATGTATACTTTAAAGTAATTCATATTGTGTGCGCAATTGATTTCTATATATTTTTACTCTATGTAATGTAATTTTTATATTGTTTCTTTAATTTTTTTTAAAGCTTTTTAGCCATCGGGGACTACATGCTGTGCCAAAAAAAAAAAAAAAAAAACAAATACGCACACACACACGCGCCGGCACACACGCACATGCACCTGTTCATGTTGTTGTAGTGCAAGTGTTATTAAATCTCGAAAGTTTACCTACCGTCGTCATCCGTTATTGTAATAATGGTTGTGGGTTGATTACCGAGGGATCCTACAAGTGGATCATTGAGCCGTAAGATGAACATTTCATTTCCTTCGGAAATAGGGTCACTGCATAGAATATATTTAAAAAATTCCACATTATTATGAGAACTAGCGGGAGGCGCGCGCCCGCTAGCTGAGTGAATGGGAGCGATCACTGAAATGAAGTGATCACTGAAACAGAAGCGATCACTGATACTACGGCGGCACCACCTCAAACTCCCATAATAAACTACCCGAGTCACAACATTCTTAACACTTTTAATAACTCAGGTTCCTTAGTTTCCGTCCTGTAGGTACCATTTTCTAAGGAAATGTCAATATTTAATCCCGTAAAACTTTCTGTATACATTTTAATCATCTTCTTTTCAAAACTACTCTCGTGTCATAATCCGTAGTGTCCGTCATACCAGAACCAAAGCGAAATAATGATGTGTTATTGATCATTTTAACCCTCTAGTCGTAGTTCTCATTTTCTAAATAATAAAACGTTAGTATTTCATCCCATATATCTTTTAGTGTTTAACCTTTTTTTTATCTCAAAAGTACTCCCCATGTGCTAAGCTAACCCGTACAGTTCCTGTTATAGCCCCAATTTTTTTCTCACAACTCCTCAAACTCCATATAACGTTACCGTCAACCTGCAGTTTATGACCCTCCTCTGGCTTCTTTCTTCCAGTTTTCTTTCTTTTCACTGTATCCTCAACATCTCCTCTACAAATTACGTTTTCTCTCTCATTTCGTCGCCCTCAATCATCTCTCCCCTCTCTCTCACTCTTTTTATATGCCTCAACATTTCCACCTCTACAAAGTAGTTTTTTTCTCTCATCCGTCACCCAAAGACCCTTACAAATTACATTTTACCTCTGTCTCTCGCGTTTCTTTTCTTTTATTTCCTTCTCTGCTTTTTTGCCCAGTTTGTTTTGTTTACTTCACTTCTATTCTTTATTTCTTTTTTTCTCTGATCTGGCTCCCCTCTCTTTCTCTCAATGCTCTCTGTCCATTATTCTTTCTCTTGTTTTTCTACCTCTTTCTTTTTCTGTATGACCATCTCTCCCCTCTCTCTTTCTATATCCCTCAACATTTCCCCTCTACAAATTACGTTTTCTCTCTCATTCCACCTCTCTCTCTCTCTTGACCACCCCTCTCTCTCCCTTTTACCCTCTCTGTCTCTCTTCTTTTCTCTCTCTCTCGCTCTCTCTCTCTTTCAACATTTCCCATATATAAATTAGGCCTATATTTTCTGTCTCATTCTGTCGGTCTCTCTCTAGCTCTCTCTCTCTCGACCACCTATCTTTCTCTCTTCACTCTCCTCTTTCTCCCTCCCCCTCTCACTCTCCCTTGCTCTCCCGATCCCCTCTCTCACTCTTTCTCAGTTGGTCTCTCTCTCTCTAAAGGTCCGTTCAGACTTCCACTGCACTGCATTGCTGTGCAGTATTAAATTTACTGCAATGTTCCGTCACTTCCGCTGCACTCCTAATCGATTTACTGCAGGTCAACCCAGGTCACTGCGGGTCACGGGTTGCAGTACGTTGCAGTAAACTTGCGACACATTGCAGGAAAATTGGCATACTGCACCACTGACTGCACCCCACTGCATCTTGAGGCATCGCCAGTTAAAATAATTTTAACTTTGTTGCAGTACTGCATTGCGTTGCAATACTGCAAGTGATTGCATTGACGATTTTGGTACGCTGCATTGCAGCACTGCACTGCAATGCAGTGAAGTATGAACGGACCTTCAGTCTTCCAGTGACGTACAGACGGGGATACCGGATGCGTAGCACAGGCGTACAGACGATCACACGAATCATATGCGCGCGCCGTGACATGCACGACGATGCGTTCACAACGCGGTCGTGCACGTGATGTGTGCGATTACCACGGAGTCACCATTGCATAACATACCGGTCGTTGGCAAATCAGCAAGTGTTTAAGTAAATTACGCATGGCGCGCTGTGAAAGCAAAGTAATAATTGGGCGAGGACAGCCGGTGCTGCGCTGGAAAAAGGAGGAAACGCAATAAAATTCCAAATCCGATGGCGCTACCCATGCAAAGTTGCGTTTTAATAATTATAGAAGCAATACATTCATCAGTATCAGGATTCGACCATATAGACAATGATCACTACTTGGAATATCAGGAAAAAAAGAAATTTGAATCTGGCAAGAAATTAGGCCTTCGGAAGTACGCCGTGCTCGGATGCCGCAACGAGTTTTATGTGTCGAGCTGAAAAGTGGTGGCGCCGTTCACGTGCCCGCATCTTAAAATCTACCCTGTATCGGTATCAAATGACCAAGACTGATAAATGATAAATTAACATCTTTATTTGATATAGAAATATTATGTCACGTGGGGTCGAAAACACGAACTTATATTAAGCCATTTTAACGTGTGTTTCAATGGGAGGATTATTTGGTGGGGCATTGGTGCTCGAACTCCCAGCGCGCGAAGATCTAAACATGGCGATGTGTGAAAGTGATAGAAATTAAAGGTGCAACGAGAGATTTAAAATAACAGGTGTCCCTTTTGCATTGGCGTAAAGCTTTCTATCAAAAATATCCCCATCCGAAAGGATTAAGCTGAGAACTCTTTTTTCTAATTTCCTATACGAGCCAATACGGTCTTTGATTTCTATTGAAATATAAGCATATACAAATCACCTTTTATTTTCATTCTGTTATTTCTGCAGCCAGAAAATTTAGGGAATCTATTGAGTGTTTATCTATATAAAATCACTACATATCAACGAAAATATAGATGACTTGAAATTTCTCGTTGCACCTTTAATTAAAAATAGTCATCTCAAACTAAAGATTGTCACATAAAATTTTTAATTCCAAAGCTAGAGATGAATCTGATTTTTCGTTTTCATGCAGTAAACATTTATGCACAGTGTAACAGTGCTATAGAATACCATAACAAAAATTCCGGATTGGAATTTTATAACAAAGTTGTGATTTTCTATATGAAGGACTTCGATTTGAGCTTAGTTATTTAAATGAGAATCGTATTCTCGAAGTTTGGGGAAGAAGGTTTGAAGATGTTTTTCTATAGTTTGAAGGGTACTGTATCAGAATTTGTGGGTCCCAACCTCTGGGAAATGTGGGGAACTTTGTAAAATAAGAGGTAAAATTAGTACAGGGGTAAATTTGAAATCAAGTCAAATTGTTAAAATGTACACTATTTGTCTCATTATAAGGATTAAAAAAAGTATAGTTTGTCTAGGTTCAGTACCTTGCCAAAACTACACATTGAAAAAGAAATCGATCACTCGATTTTCGAATGATGGCCAATCGTCACCAGTCTTGAGCAGTCTGGAAGTGGTTTTCTAGCAAATTATCGGCTATGTGACTGAGCCTACGGACGTAGGCCTACATGATATCACTAATGCACTGTTTTGTTCGCCTCCTTGAATGTGCGAACCTACAAAAACAGTAGGCCTACAGTACAAGTATAAATCCCACTTGCATGAAACTGTCCTGGTTGAAAATAAGCACGTACATTGCAAGTATAGTACTTAATATGTACTTATTTCACACTTACACATTTGGGAAAGAATTATGTATTGTGCTACCACCCTAAGAATTAGCTAGAATTCAGCAGGCTCAACGGAATGAACTGCATATTGTTATGGTGACAGAATATTTGGAACAAGTAAGTACATCTTAACCACTATGCAAGTATAGAGAAAAGAAGTACAATGTAAGTAAAATGTGTACTTGTAACAGAGGCGTATCCAGGATGACATACCCCCGGGGGGCAAACTGACGATGAACTTTTGGCGCCCCTGTGGAAATTGAAAATGGCCCCCATTCCACATCTTCTTGAATGTGGATTACACATATAAATAAACTTATCGGCGAGCGTAGCGATCCGGAAATTTTTGAAATTGTGTCGGCAAATGGACAGTTTTGTCGCCAACACCCCTCCCCCATTGAAAATGGTCTGTGAACGTCCCTGCATGTAATTAAATAACAATTAGTTCAAATTTCCCCACAACTATCATTATTAAATCAACAGATGGTTTTCACGCCCCTTTCCTTTTTTTTCAGCCCTTTTCCTTTTGTTTTCTGTTTTGACGCCCCTTATTATTCCCCTTTAAACTCCATGTCCCTTTGCTATTCTTTGCGTCCGTTTCCTTAAACTATTTTCAACCCCTTTTTTTCAGTTTTGACGCCCTTTATTTTTCGTTAGCTCCACATTCCTTTGCTATTTTAGCACCCCTTTAATTCCTTAAACGATTTCTCAACCTTTGTTCCTTTTTGGCGCCCCTTTCTTTTTTATCCGTTTTTCTTTTCTTTCTCTTCTCATTTTTGCTGCACCTTTTTTGTTTGTCTTAGTTCACTTTTCTTTCCAATTTATTTCACCACCCCTTCTTTTCTCGCTATTATTTTGCTTTTCTTATTGTCCTTTTTGGCGCCCCTTTACTATTTTTATACGTTCTCTTTTCTCATTTTTGTTGCACATTTTCGCCCTAATTTTATCTCTTCTTAGCTTTCCCTTACACATACTTCCTTTTTACCTTAAGCTTTTCTATCTCTTTCCCCTTTAATTGTCCCCTCCCCCCTTTTCATTTTACTTTTTCTTTTCCTTTCCTCCCATTCCATCTCTAATTTTCGTTTGTTTCCTTCCCCTTTCCTTTCCTTCTTCCCCCTTTCCTTTCCCTTTTCTTCTCCTTTCCTTCTTCCCCCTTTCCTTTCCCTTTTCTTCTCCTTTGTTCCCTTCTTTCTCTTTTTCCTGTCTTTTCCTTCCCCAGGATCGCCAACTGTGTAATGTGCTTACCTTCTACTTGTTTGTTTTTAAAAACACGTGTTACGATTGTGCTTGCCAGGTAAGTACATTTAATTAAATGTATCAGATTATTAATTTTTAAACATTGTAAACATTCAGATAGTGAAAACAAGATCCCTTTTCAATAACTTTATTCTCATATAAAGTTAATAAGCCGAATATGCTGTCTTTATATGTAATAAGATGATGATTTAGTATTTTCTGTCGTGCACGACAGAAAATCAAAAGCACAGTTTTCTATGGGGACGATTACGATAGCGGGCAAGTTCAAAACAAGGTTTGCGGTTTTCTTTTGTACTTGTTTGTCCAATAACCATCGAAACGTTCTCGAGAGGTAGTCTACAACCGATCGAGTGCAATTTATGAGAAATTTGTATTCTCAAAAAGATCCCCCCTGTCACTTTAAAGGCACTATCAGTGATCCACCCGAAGAGTCAACATATTTGAATTTGGTAGGAATAGCTTAAAAGTGGAGGATAAGTGTGTAGAATTGTCCTAAGTTATCATTTCCAACTGAAAACTGACAGAAAAGGAAGAAAACAGCTGTGTTCAAATATTTTATTCTCCATTCAAATACGTGTTGTAGTAAGTGTCTGTACGAACAGTAATTACTAAAATATCCGAGTTTGTTTTTATTAGGTTCCTTTTGATCTTATAATTTTCAGCGTATGCTAGGATATACCTATACTTGTTACAAACACGCACAAATCTGATTTTTGATGATTGTTTTCGAATTTATGATTTAGCAAATCATTGATAGTGTCCTTAAGCACAATGCAGGTAGTGCCAGGTACATAGAAAAAACAGGCATGTATTCTAAAAATAAGTACAATGCAAGTACATTTTGAGGACAATGGAAGTACAGAGATTGAATGCCCAATTAAAATATGTACTTAACTGTACTTGAAATGTGCTTACTGTTGTTCCAAATATCAGGGTTTTGAATGTATCTTATAATAACAATAACAATATGACAATAACCTAAATAGCGTTACACTGGTGAATTTCAGAGCTACGATTTATCTTTTCCACTTCTATGCATCCTCCATTTCCGGAAGACAATGGCCGTAGCCCGGGGCCGTAGCTTAAGGAACACAAAGATCTTATTACCTAAGAAGATGTACTGATGTTTCTGCAGATGGACTTTCCAACTTCAAACAGAACTTGGCGAGAATCTATTGGTGTGAAATCCAGGTTTCCAGTTGCTTCTCCAGTTTCATAAGTTGACACACCTAAAGACAAATATTATGGAATAATTAAAAAAAAAAATCTCTATTATTTCGACAATTACAAATTTAGTTTTTAATTAAGGGATAATGCGAATTTAAAGCGATAATGCGAGGTGATAAAAGATGTGGAAACTTATTATTAGCTTAAGCTATAAATTGTTACTTTAAATCATGTTTATGTGTATATTTTGTTTTATTTCAAGCTATTTCAGTGTATCCTATTATAGTATTGCAATCAATGTGGAGCTTGCGTGAAGCTGTAACCATGGTAAGTAACAAAACCATGCACATCGATTTCTACTCGCCGATTTGCTCTCCGCTTGAATTGCGCATGCTCGAAAAGTAAGGGAATTCCGATGACGTCATGCCTGCAATCGACTGGGAGATTTTTCATCAAGACTTTTGAGACTCATATTTTGGATGAATATATCACGTACGTTTGATTTTTACTATTAGAATCTGGCATTTTTATGGTTACTACGATGCATACTCTACCGATTCAACATGTAATTACATGCAGAGTATTTTTCTGTACGGAAGAGATTTTTGATGAATTGCCTAATTTGTGGCAATTTGCCCTGGCGTCTCGTAAATTATAGTGGTGCTCCTATGATAAAACGGAAATTCAGTCAAATCACATCATACGCTGGTTCCCTGCGCCTTGGGGCCCTCGCTTCATGGCTCGGACTCTTTGGTCAGTTGTGAAGTGGTGAGATACCAAAGTCGCAGGGAACCAGCGTA
Organism: Ophioderma brevispina; assembly: GCA_023653785.1. Lineage (NCBI taxonomy): Eukaryota > Metazoa > Echinodermata > Ophiuroidea > Amphilepidida > Ophiodermatidae > Ophioderma > Ophioderma brevispina. The sequence goes on along the minus strand of JAMKCH010020141.1, from coordinate 34,974 downwards.
TGACCTGGTACGACCTTTCTTCGACCAGGGTCGGCCGAGAGCAAATTGTTCATGTATTATATTGAGTGAAAATCGGTGTGCCATGTACTCACTTCTCACCCTTGCACTAGTACTTGTGTAGATACTTAATGCTTAATTCTCTTCTCCTGTATCTTTCTTTATCCTTACTTCTCTATTTTGGTTCAATTAACTGAGTATCACCTTGTTAACTAAACACTTAACATTTAAAGACAACCTGTTTTTGAAAAATAAGGGAAATGTCCTCTGTTCACAATGACATCTGTTTAATGTAACTCAAATTTAATTTTCAGTGGTTATTAGAATGTTTGTTTGCTGTTGTTGTTTAACCAAGAGGAAAGCTATCCCCGAACAACTTGAAAAAATTAACAAACGACAACAAAACTTACTAACAGAACCCGGGCTATCGAGAACGTGCTTGGCATCTGTTCGTTTGACAGTCACCTTAACTTCTTTTGCAGATTCAAGAACACTGTAGCTTGGTTTCTCAAATGTGTAGACGGCTAAAAAAAATAAATGGGCAGATTCGTTTTAACACTTAAGTGCCCAAGGGAGGGGGGTCCATAGTACCCAACATTTGCAATTTCTCGGTTACGCAATCAAATTTTTTGAAGGAGTTTTTTGCTAATTGTCTGATTTATGAATACACTTCTCCTAATACAAAAAAAAATAATCCGCCCACGGCTTCATTAGAATAATTAGGTTGGGTCCCTAGGAACCCCCCTCCCCTTGGGCACTAACGGAAGTGAAAAAAATCCAGATTTTGACTAATTAAAAAAATTAAAGTAATTAAATCTTGGGATTTATTTGCTTAGATATATACCTTAATATGCTGAGAGCATCAATTTTAATTTTACCATGACCGTGCCCTTAACTGTGTAAGACTATGGGAAAGACCAAGGTGAATTTGAAGATTCTGAGAAAAATACAAGATGGTATAAATTTGGCTATATTTTGCAATAATTATTTTAATTGGTTATTCTAGAGTAGATATAATTTATTATTTTGGTTCAAAACCTTATATTGGAGTTGCTGAGGATGGAAATGTGCGAACCAAACTTTTTCGGAGAGTGACAATTTCAATTGGCCATAGGTCATAGGTCAAAGATTGGATTTTCATTTTTATTGTGGGTATGTGGTTCTTACGTGACCCCCATTTACTTGTGTTAGTGTCATGATCAAACTCCAATGGGAAAGTGGTTATCTGGGTTGGGTCCCCCCTTGGGCACTAACGGAAGTTTTTTTAGCTTGGGCACTTGGGCACTCAAAAGAATAAACCTGAACCACACTATGAATTTCTCTTCAAATGGTGTGATTTATTTTTGTGGACTAACATTTTAATGCAATGAGCAAAAATTCATCAAGTTACACTGTGAGATTTCAAATTGTGATTTTTTAAAAATATTTGAATTTACAGATCATCGCCTAAAATGTCGTTCTTAGCGTCACATTAAAGAAAAAAGACCAGGCTTTCCAATATTATTTGTTTCATCATATTTGCTTTCTAAATCGAGAGATAACTCCAGCTTACTGCGGAACACAAAAATCGAGTTTGTGCCATTTTCTGGTTGAAAGAAATAATTTTATAAGCTATATACATTTGAACATATTTGAAATTCAAAGAAGGGATTAGCTTCATAAAGAAACTTTAAAAGGTGCAAAAGAAGTTGCGTAATGGTGGAAATATAAGTAAGTTAAAGTGTATAACAATCGACATAATGTTGTTTGTTAAAAGGGAATCATAGCCGTACAGCAACATCAATTTAATTTATAAAGATGCATTTTTAAAACCATTTCTTTGGACTTGGGGAGTGTTTAGTTTCATTGCAATTATATTTCTTTCTGGCATGCATTATTTTAACCGATACAAATTTCATAATAAATTCAAAACTCTATTTGGTGGTTCTCCCGACCAACTTTCGTTGGGCTTCCAGTCTGAGGATGTAAGTCCACTCCATGTAATTGCCCATGTAACGTGCCCAAAAGAATGTCATCGGTCAATTGGGACTATAGTGTTACCTCGGCATGTTGCGGCCTTGTGACAGGGCCACCAATCAGCGAGTGGCTTAGTTTAAACTCGGGATTTCCCGCGCAATTTTGTCTGGATGTGGGTAATTTGGCCTCACTTTTGTCACAATCCGGCTGGAGGAAGACAGTGCGGTATGGTTCCGAAAATCCCCACCCTCTCACCCAGGTGGCTAGTGGGTATTGAGTTGGGGTCCCCTCAGGGTGGGTGCACTGAGGGACCCGTGTACCCGGGCGTGTACCGCAAGCCATGCATGCCATAACCCGGGGCCATAACGTATTACCGCAGCGCGTTGCTCGAAAGTAGCAATGCGTTGCCGAAATTTCACAACGCGTTGCGGTGTCGGCCAATTAAAATGATTAATTTCTGTGACGTATTTCAAAAAATAGATCCACAACCTGCTGCAAAGTATCCCGCAACGCATTGTGGAAACTCACAACGCGTTGCAAGCCTTCACAACGCGTTGCGAGATATACAACGCGTTGCAAGCTTTACAACGCCTTGCGAAGGTCCACAAGCCACAAGCGGTCCCAACCGTGTGTGAGAAAGTAGCAACGCGTTGCAGGGCGGCCAATCAAATCATGAATTTTTAATCTGTGACGTATTTAAAAAAAATAGACCCAACAACGCTTTGCAAAAGTATCTAGCAACGCGTTGCAAACCTTTACAACGCGTTGCAAGCTTCAAACGCGTTGTGGACCTTCAAAAACGCGTTGTGAAGCCCATAAGGGTCATAACGCGCTGTGAGATTTATTTTTTTTTCAAATATGTCCATTCTGATTGGCGACACCGCAACACGTTGTGAAAATTCGGCAACCGCATTGTAAATTCGGCACGTGTTGTGGAATGTTTGCAACGGTTTGACTTTCTCACAACGCGTTGCAGCAATACTTTATGACCTTATGGCTTGTGGAATTTCGCAACGCGTTTGTGGAACCTTCTAACGCGTTGTGAAGCTAGCAACACGTTGTGTGGTAAGATTCCACAGCCATCCAGCTCTTCCTGCTACCACTGTAAGTCTGTAATTACCTTATAGACCAGGTAACCGCAATGTGTAAACATGTTTATTGCCTGGTATCTTGAAATAGGTCGGCCTGGACTGTTACAAACTGGGCATTTGTAGTGTTAGTGTTTTATTACTATGGGCCATAACGATTCCAGGAATTGATTCGCACGGCAACAAAAGAAGTGAGTAGGATGATAACAGCCTGGCTATAGTCATCCAGGTAATTACCGGACTCCCGTGTTTCTTTAGTGTGTGGTGGTGTGTGTGTGTGTATGTGTCTGTATCTCTGTGCTGTGTATGTGTGTGAAAGAGTGATTTCATGCCCTTCGGAAAAGCAATTGGATGCTTCTTATCGTGTCCAAACTCTGTGGTTCTCAAAATATGATCCAGCCAGATATGAATGCAACATCTGGCTACTTAACTGAATTCCGCAAGGTCCGTGTTTGTGCATTGTTGCTCCAGCTATGGGCAGACCAAGAGAGTTCCATTGTCTGTGGTGCGGTTCCACAACCACAGGGTCAGTGTCCGGATCTTCTTCCAAGTAGCCCCAAGTCTGCAAGGAAACCATAGATCGACCAATTTGGTTCTTAAACCCCGGCGACCTGAGCCGTTTGTGTAACAAAACTCCCGAAGGTGGGGTGGTACCACCCCTGTGATTCGTTAATGAACAACCGATTCCTGTAATTTGGTACCAAAGGATAGCTTAGACTTTTTCTTTCCCATTGGTACCAAAATAAGTACTAACATGCCCATTATGACGTAACCAGGACGTATATGTGAGGGAAAGACGAAAGTATGAAATAGGGTGGAAAAGTTATTTTCGACATTTGAGCGACTTCAAAACACCTTATTATAGCTCTAAAATGCTGTCATTATATAAAACTAGTATTTCCCTCAAGTAGAATGTCGAGCTAAAAACCGCATGATAATCTGATTTCAACCTTTTTGGCGAAAAATGAATTTTCACTGTGTGGTCTATGGAAATGGCAGTTTGCTGACATGCAACTTTATTAGGACGTCTTGTTAGACGTAATGCTGGCATGTTGGGGTACTTAGTTGTATTCAATGGAAAGAGGAGGACCATAGCTATTCTATTGGTACCAAAATCAAGTGTCTGTGATGTTCCTGTGTTGTGTTAGGCATTGTTGGTATTCTTCCGAAGGGGGTGGGGGTGAGTACCACCCCCCCCACCCAATCCATCACTTTGGGATCCTGTTCTTACTACCCGGTGGGAGGTTGTTGTGTTTGGATTATTAAAAGGAGCAGAACATGTCAATTGGACAATACATTAAATAATTTGGCACCAAAAAAGGGGTTTAGCAAGCCGGGAGGAAAAAAAAAAAAACCTGAAGGGAGTGGCAACCCCCTCCTTCAGGTAGACGAGGGTTAATCTGTTGAGGCATAGCATACAGCTCATGAGGAAGTCAGCTCCGGTGGGAGATGCTACACCCAGGTTCAAATACCAATAGATGTTACTGGTTGCGGAAAGTCTTTCTTCACAAGGGCTCTCTTAAGCTCCTAGAGACTGTTTCAATGGTTTATTGAACTTTGGTTAGGAAACTCTCTTTGGATTTAAGGCGATTGGCAGCAGTTCGCAGCAGTTATCTGTCCAGACAGAGGATGCTTCACATTAGATAATTGACAACTGTACTCTTGCATGCTCGCTACGATAAGACTCTGGTGGAGCAAAGCAATTCTGAAATAAGATGTATAAGTTTTCCGTAGATGTTGGACGGAGGCATACTGTGATAAACCGGCAGGTGGCATTTAATGCTGGATCAAGCTTCTTGGCATGGTGGTTGAGCTTTCCCATACAGGGAATGCATACTCTGCACATGAGTTAGCACAGGGAAGTGCCGTCGATCTTGGGTATGTGGGCGAGCACCTCATCTTTTGCCAGTTTGAGTTTGTCAAGATGTTATTGCGTGTGTGAAAATACTTTAATATGTCTTCTCGATGTGGGTCTTATAATGAGAGAGTGCGGTCCAAGCTAACACTCCAGGTAGACAGGTTATACAGGTCTCCAGGGGTGGTCCAGACAGGTAACTTTAAGCTGACGTTTTGGCTTCACGGTGAGTAGATGGAAAGCACCCACCTGTGTCTTGGAGGGATTTGCAAATAGGTCGGTTTTCCTCATAATACGGAATGAGTACAAAAGCTTTTGGAGAGTTTCCTCCCTCTTAAACAAACTGTGATGTCTGCATCTGTGCGCTAATTCCAAGAAATCGTCTGCATAAATAAAATGACAGGTTCCTGCACTCCTAGGTTGGTCGTTGGTATAGATGTTGAACAGCTGAGGTGCAAGCACGCTCCCTTGTGGTAGTCCATTCTTGAGCCTACGCCAACGGCTCTTCTTCGCTCCTAGCTGAACAAAGAACATCCTGTTTGCCAGCAATCCTTTGATAAATCAAGCGGATATCCTTGGTGATTTCCAGAATCTTATGGAGTAGGCATCTGTGATTGACAGTGTCGTAGGCTGCTGATAGGTCGACAAACACTACTCCGGTTACCACACCCTTTTCAAAACCATCCTCAATGTGTTGAGTTAGGTTGAGTACTTGGCTTGTTGTTGATTTGCCTGGCCGGAAACCTGCTTGTTCTGGTATGAGGTGTTCGTCTATCACAGGTGCGATACGATTGAGCAGGAGACGTTCAAAGAGCTTGTAGGTATGGCTGAGGAGTGATATTGGTCTGTAGCTCTTGGGATTGGATGGATCTTTCCCAGGCTTTAGGAGTGCCATAAGATGTGCTTTCCTCCAGATCTTTGGGAACCTGTGGGAAATAAGGCAGCAATTGTAGAGCTCAAGAAGCCATTCCTTTGCTACTGGGCCGAAATTTTTCAGCTCAGTTGAGATGTTATCAAGGCCCTACTGCTTTTCCTTGTTGAAGTTTAGCAAATACCGGATTCCAATTGGTTCATATTGAAAGGGCGAGTGAAACCAGGGTCGCCACTAAACCTCTTACGGTCTAGTTTGATCTTCTTGTGCTTCTTGCTGCACTGGCCATTTAAAAGCAGTTGGTGGGCAACTTGGTTGGGTGTGACATTTGGCTGCTGTGGAGGTTCTGTTGGATCCTCTCGGAGCTTTCGGATGGTAGACTATGCTTTCTTGCTGTATGGGTCATATCGGTGGATTCAATTAATGTATGCCAGGTTTTGATATTTTCCTGGGAGATCCTCTTCGAAACTTCCTCACTTTTAGCAGTTGTTTCAGCCGAAAAAGGATCAGCTTCAAACATGGCGATATACTCTTGGTATTCTCTAGCACATTCTTTTGAAAGGCCTGGTATATATTTCGTTCTACAGCCTCTGGGTATGAATCTCCGGGCAGTCTTGTTCACATGTTGGGCAAATTTGTCATAGTTATGGGGTTTTGGAACAATCCTCATCACGTTCTGATCCAGGTCATCAGTGAATTCTTACCAGTCTGCTTTCCATTAGTTAAAGCAACGCTTAAAAGGCACTTTACTTGGTCTTAATGCAGCGTTGACTTGGATACCTGACTGGTCGATGTTGAGTTAGTGGGAGATGTTTTTACTAACAATGCTAGATCAGGGTTGTAACCTCTCTTCCAACGGGCGCTATAAAATGATGGCGGCAGCTTAGAGTCGTGAAGGAGACATAGATGTTGACTGTCTATCCATTCTGCGACAGCTTGTCCATCTTGGTTAGTTTCATTGTAGCCCCATTGGGTACTATGGCTGTGAAAGCGCCAATAAAGTAGTGAGGTTTGGGTGCAATAAGGCTGAGTTGATCAATTGATTATATCTCTGAATGCTGAATTTATAAAAAAACAGTAGATCAAACAAACACTATGGAAAAGGACCAATCTTTATTCTTTAATGGTATGTCAAGTAAGAATGAAAGAATTTCACATTTCAACCCTTTTTTGTACGATTTTTTAGACAAAAACGGTGAAATGAAATACGGTGTCCGTGTGACTGGGCGCTGGGACGCCCAAACGCGATCTGACTTGTGTATCTCCACTGTGCTGTATTGTACGAATCACATTTTCAGCAGTGAAACCCAATAAGCCTCATTGGGTATTTTTTTTTTAGTGTGCACGCTAGGACACTCATGGTGGCAGATTCGTTACCTTGGATCCACATGGAGGAAAGAACCGAACAGAAACGGCGGGCAACCGGTTGTTAAGTTTATAACGCTGCCCCTTAGCATTTATATGTAGTACACCAGCCTTATGCGGTACACCGTGGAAGCTTAAAGTCTGACTCAGAGATTTCTGAATATAAGTTTTTAAATAATTAATTAAAAATAATCAACTAGAACTAAATATATCACCTGAATGATCAATTCCAAAGTTTGAGATGAATCGGAAGTTTCGTTTTGAGGCAGCAAAATTATGGGGTATATAAACAGTGCCATAGGATACTTTGTTAACCAAAAATTTCCGGATCCGGAATTTTTAAACAAAGACGGGATTTTATATATGAAGGGCCGTCGATTGAAGGCGTAGGTTATTTCACACATTATTAGATATGGACAAGCATTTTGTACATTGCAAAAAACCCAATTGTTTGAAAATTGGGCGCCCTCGTCGGGAAATCTCTGAGTCGGCCTTTAACAGGAAATGCAAAACTACACAATGATTTCCCCGTTGAGTACAAACCGGACCTTTTGTTAGGTGAAATAAAGTATGGCCGATTTTGATGTTGCCAGTTAATTAGCACATTGTTGGGCGGGTTGGAAAGTGGGGGGAACCCCCCCATAATATGCGATTTGATTCCAAGGCCTATGTATCTATATTAGATATATATGAGAAATCTACAGGTAAAAAATAAATTTCCCTCCCCCTGGACAAGTGTATTTTTCTGGAAAAAGTTAGGCTCCTTGATCTGTTACAAAAAAGTAAAGTGTAGATGAACTGTTACATTATGTGAAAAAAAAGTTTCACCCAACATGTTCTGGAAGGTCGCCATTTATTAAATATGATGACAAATAAAAAATGACACTTTCTAGGAATTTAATAATCGAAAAAAATCGTGTTTTTAAAAAGATTGATTTTGCTTCCGAGCAATAAAAAAGAATAAAGGTTTTGTGGAAGTTCTTGATGACCAGATTAATTTGAGCGCTTGGAATGGCCGCCGATGGCCACCCATCTCTGGGACCATCTCAAGCGGGAAGCAGACAAGAAAATCAAAGAAAAACACTACTCTTCTGCCGACTGGACTGACCAAGAAAAACACACCTGCAAACTTTTCGACATAATAAGACCATATGAAAACTATTGATAACATTTTCAGTGAATTGACCAAGGCCGTATCAGAAATCTTAGGCATCGGTGTTGATAAGCAAGGAGGACATATCCATTACTGAAACTAATGAAATAAACTTTCTATTTCCACAAAACTTTGATTTTTTTGTTAATGTTGTGGAAGCATTATATTGTTTTCCTTGGGCGACTCCCATTTACTGTACTTTTAGAGCAGGAGCAGAATATCACAGGTGCCTTATTTAAGGAATTCGTTTACCCCCCATACAAAAAAGGTTTAACACCTTTGGTAGTTTAGTAAGGACCCTCTACATCATTTCTAGTTAGTTAGTACTCTCAAATTGTGGTATCACTTTTTTCAATAGGGGTCAATTTAAGTTTACACAGGGTCAAACTTTTAAAATGCCCCAATCATGTTGAAATGTATGTAATTATTGTCCATCTAATTATAAGGATTCCAAAAATGTATAGTTTGCACATTGAAGTTGTTGGGTAAAAATGACTAAAATGGTAAAAAAGGTCAATCTTGATTTGTACAGGGTCAACATTAAAAGTTAGATTATGATATATTAATTATTTTTGTACACACAACTCAAATTTTGCTCAACTTTGGGGAGCTTTCAATCTGCAAACCGCTAGATCTTTTTCAACCCGATGATTGGGGGCGCTATTGGAGAGAGTTTGAGCCACTGGCTTGGTCTCGGTTGACCAGTCGGCTCAAAAGATTATATTTTAAATACTGCAAATTATTGCCTGAGGTAAGAGGGCTCCCCAAAAGTATATTTTTTGAATTGTGTAATTAAATATTTACTTACGGAGATAAGGGTCAAAGAAGCTCAACACCAATTGGATTATGACCTATATATTTTGTCGCATAACATGATAACTATACATTGCAGATGGTACAAACTATTCCTTATTTTGACACATTAAAGGGGGATGGCCCGATTTAAGGATATGAAGTTTTCATCTTGATAGATTGGCCTTCACCCCAAAACACCATCTGTAGAGTTTCGCGCCGATATTTCAATCCGTTTTCATGTGAGAGCTAAAAACGTGATTTTGTAATCCCCATAGAGTTCTATGTAAAATTAATATTGGTCGACCAAAATGGGGTACATTTTCGCTCATAACTTCCAAACCAAACATCCTTTGGTCCTAAGATTTCACAGGGTAAATGAGAAAAATAGTGGCTTTCTTCTGATACCAAAATGTTGACTACTTCCGGTAAAATCTGGAGCTTCTGGGGACGAGGCTATTAGCGATCGGGCCATGGACCTTTAAGCTAGATTAACAACTTTCATTTTTTACCAAAATTGGAGCAACGTCTGATTTTGACTCCTGTACAAATAGAAATTGACCTTTTGCTACCATTTTAGCCAGTTTTATCCTATAACTCTCAAACCAATGGTCATCTACAAACTATACATTTTTGGAATCCTTATGACTAGACATACAACATGGCACACATTTGAACATGATTGGAGCGTTTCAAAAGTTTGACCTCTGTGTAACCTTAAATTATCCCCTATTAAAAAAGTGACGACAATTTGAGAGTACTAACTACCTAACGTTGATATAGAGGGTCCATAGTAACTACCAAAGGTGTCAAACGTTTTCTGTAGTGAAGGGTAAACGATGATGTTTAACCTGGGTCCGTGCTCTATTTGTAGAAAATCAGAAAAAAAGAACTTTTATCTTGGCAATTTTAAGAGTTAGCCCATGCAGATTATATATATATATATATATATATATATATATATATATATATATATAGTACTCACCATCTTCACCCCCTTTCATATCGTGGAAAATATACACCGTTGTTTTTGATGGTTTTCCTAGGAGGGCAACATAGTTGGTAGAATGTGTCAATTCCAATTCAAACACAGCGGGATTGTCAGGGTCACCTACTGTTGGTGAAGGAATATCCACCGTTGCAGACGTTGCAGAATGAGTTTGAGAGAAATCAATCCCGCTGCGTTGATGGTTGAGAATCCTCAAGTGAAACACGTTGAAGACGAACATCTGCACATGCAAATCAAAACAAGAGAAACGGTATGTAATTACGTTGTTTCCAGATTTGTTTGGCGAGAGTGTCGAGCACGGATCAAGAGGCCAGTTTATATTTTAGAATCCCTGTACATGATGTACACTTGAAAGCAAAATGCAAATATTCTCTGTATTTTCTGTTCGTAATAAATCGTCTGTAACTATGCTGGGAATTGATGGAACAGTGAAGATAACATTGGTGAAATTATACCGCGTAGACGTCGTGTATATGCATTATGGTCAACCAAATGCGAACGCTCATGGCGTCATTATTTTATGCTACTACCTGGCGTACCGTTGTGGTTAAAATGGTTTGATTGACAGGTAATGTTTGCACAAGCAAGTATTTAGTGCGAGCATTTCCCCTTACGATGAAGGTGTTGTATTTTTGATGGACACATTATGCTTGTACAGAAATTTGTCTATATGCATAAAGACGCCTCATTCGCTTCACTTAGTCTTTGTTAAAGACGCCTCCAAAGTTTCTCCACCAACTGGGAGTGTCGAGCGCGGAGCGGGAGGCCGAGCAAAGGGCGTAGTCTGTGCAAATATAGCCTTTCATCAAAGCTTTGCGCTTTATTTCCTACAGTCCCTATACACGCTGTGGTATAGCACCCTCTCACGGGGAGTCTCTTGCGCATCGCCTTTCCGCATTTATTTTGTGTGTTTTGTTTTTCTTTATTTTCCGGGATAAATCTTCAGTAACTTTCCTGGGAACTGAGTGGGCAATACATACTAAGGCGCCGCATGAATACATTGCGGTGGCAAACAATGTGATACTACCGTCTGGCGGCATTGTTTTATGTAACTGTCGGGCATCCGTCTTGTGGTTAAAGAAAGGGTTCAGTTGAAAGATAATCTTGGCACGAGCAATCAATTAGTAAAATCTCCCATAATGATGATCACATAATACTTTGAATGACACATTATGCTTATTTGCGCAAGGACGCCTCACTTCGCTCGTCCGAAGGTTTCGCCTTCGACACGCGCCTCCGGCGATCCTGGTTGAGGCGTCTTTGACAAAAAAATGTGCAAATAGGAAAAGTCTGTACAAGTACACAAGGATACAATTCTGTCAATTGACGTGACATATTAGATGAAAATTATCCTTAAAAATTATCATTAATATGTCATTAGCTAAAACAAATTTAGCTTACCTACTGCTGAAACGGGATCGTCGAACCAGAGATGGTATCTGTTAATAGTCACTTGTGGATTAGTATGGTAATTAGTGTACACATACTCAGGCTTGTCGAAAGTAAAAGCTTCTGTAAAAACAAAAACGTTTCGATCATGTAAATATGAGGATCACGTTTTTGTAAGAATCACAACAATCTTGAGCTGTGAATAAACGTTTTTTGACCATAAGAGAACAAATCAGATGAATCGGGTGAAATGTCAGGAGGTGTAAATGTAAGGTTAGCATTCAGGTGGAAAAGAGAACTAGATACACTAGTCACTCAATATTGGATTTGCCGTGACATTTAACAGCTGTTTCTATTTGTCGATTGGCCAACGTCAGACACACACAAACGTACAGGAGAAATAAGAAAGAACGTAAGGAGTGAAGTGCGAAATCTCAAGGTGGAAACTCTCTATATGTTATCGGCAATTAATAAGAGTAACGTCATATTGATGTATGATTTGAAGTAGGTCTATAGGACTAAAATAGTAATATCACTAACAATGTGTTAAAGTTCACTTTTACGTATTAGAATCCCACCCAGAATCAGTGTCCTCCGTATTAAGGCCCATGATGAGAATTATGCCATCAATGTTGACAATACTCATTGTCATTGTCTCAATATGATTCTACTACGATTACATGTTTATAGCATGTTTGCAATCCGGTTAAGATTATATGATTGAGCCTCCTCACAGAGATTCTCAATTGATTTGATCTTGAAGTCTTCGTCGTTTTGGGTTAAGATCTGGGTGGCATGGAGGAAGCCGAATTGAGATTAAACGATTTATCTTTCATAGCATTATGTTTAAAATGACACATTTTTGTTTTAAAGATCCAGGAAATGCAAATAGAATTGATGTGGTTTGTGGCAAGTCTACAAGGAGGGGCAAGAAAGCATTCAATATTTGGGTTGGTGATGACATCATTAGTGACTATTGATTTTTCAGAGAGTAATAGAAAATTCCAGGTGACTGGTGTGAATCTATTCATGGCACTGACTGAAAATCAATAGTTTCACTAATGATGTCACTGGTAGTGTATTCTTTTTTGTGGCCCTGTTTATTGGAATGGAACGCCCCGTAAAGATTTGGACTAGGTTTATCATCTCATTTCCTGGGACCTTTAAGGTATTATCTTGCTTCACCCTTCCCGGTGTTCATCGTTGGCGATTTTTCTGATTGAACACTGTGGTAGCTAGCTAACACAATTTATGATTCGGGAATACTGTCTGGGCTTTCTGTCTGGTGGTAGGTGGTTATATTGAAGGTATCTTAAGTTTAAAGTTTGTTTGAGGTATTCGGATCTGTTTGCTCTGATATCTGGCGGAGTAATGGCTGTTAGAAGGTAGACTTTTGTCATTGTGGTTGCTCTCAGGCATTCTGTTATGGAGCGGCAGCTTGCATTCAAGGCAGACTTAAGTTTCTTCGCATGTGACGATCGTTCCCACGTTGCACAAGCATATTCCTCTGTCGAGAAACTCAGACCCAGTGCTCTAGAAATGGAGAGTGTCAGAGCTAGCACCCATTTTCGTGTTTGCTATTTTACGTAGGATGTTGTTTGGTGTGCTGCTCAGCTATTCTCGCGTGCAAAATCCAAACTCTTTGATCTGGTTACCGGAAATGCCATCCGTCACACCTGCTTCCCCAATCTTCAGGGTAAAGATTCCTTTTTCCAACTCATCCATTGAGAAGGGAACAGCGAAACACTGTCTTCTTGGTACTTCTGCCGGTCAAGGCAACGATCCAGGGGCAACGATATTTGATTGTTTTCACGATTGTTTTGCCACTTGGTTAGCAGTAAAGTCACAACGTTGTGGTGCTTCTTTCGGATCATTTGCCGATCTTTCGTATTAGAGACCGTGCATTTTTGCTAGCGTTTGTCATGTTGGTCGACTCTATATCCCTAACCTCCTTAATGCCATTCTTTGCCACTTTTCAAAATGGACAAAGAATCAGGGAGCGATAGGAGGAAATTGCCCCTAGATCTAACAAGGAGAACAACGCTACATACATAGATGCATACATTTTCTCAATTTTAATTGAGAAAAGATTTTTTTTGTACTTTGTCAGGAGAGAGAACATGTAATTCCCCAAAATTCTAAATTTAGAAAAAAATGAGTCAAGTTGTTTGTGCAAAACTGATCACGCAACACTTGTTTTACAACAAGTCAGATCATTCTAGATGGAGCTATAAAGTACTATAATAGCCTAGGGGTTTTCCATGCTTTGATTGCAAAAATAGGTAGTTTCCCATGATGTCATTAATTATATCATTTATGTGAGTTCCTATTGGATAGAGTTAGGCTATGTTTATGCATGATGATGATGTGTATTATTAGAAAAAGGGGATTTTTTTTTTTTTTTTTTTTATTTCACGCCTGCTCTCAGGTTTTATGTACTTGTGTTTTGTATTTATGTCTTTACCATAGCGCTTAGAGACTTCGGTGTAAAGCGCTCTATAAGCACTGTTGTATTATTATTATTATTATTATAATTCCCCAAAATTCTAAATTTAGAAAAAAATGAGTCAAGTTGTTTGTGCAAAACTGATCACGCAACACTTGTTTTACAACAAGTCAGATCATTCTAGATGGAGCTATAAAGTACTATAATAGCCTAGGGGTTTTCCATGCTTTGATTGCAAAAATAGGTAGTTTCCCATGATGTCATTAATTATATCATTTATGTGAGTTCCTATTGGATAGAGTTAGGCTATGTTTATGCATGATGATGATGTGTATTATTAGAAAAAGGGGAAACCTAACTGGAAAACATAAATGCAGAGAGATAATACAAAGCCAGCCAGTAGCCAGGGGTTATACACAGTGGCGTAACAGGGGGGGGGGGGGGGGGGGGGGGGGGGGGGGGGGGGGGGGGCAAAGTGCTCCCCCTGACGACTTTGGGAAAAAAATTGCACAAATCATGCTAAATCAGCCGTTTTTTAGCCCTCTGACCGGTGTGAGGAATTTAAGAGTCCTACATATCAGAAAGTCCTAGGACTCTAGGTTTCGGAGGTCTCCGAAACCTTTAATCAGGATTCAGAAACTGTGTGTCCTAGGACACAGAGCTCATGAAAACTAAAATTAGCTTTTACTTATAGTGCGACTCGAACTCTGTATTTTGGGGGACTCTAAAATTCGTTACAACTATCACAAAATTCGCGGTCCTCGCAGGAAGCGTCCTAGGACTCTGTGCTATGACGCAAAGTCCTAGGACCCTGTGGTACTGTGATGCAGTGTCCCAGGACCCCAATCTGTGCTGTGCAATCCTAGGACCTAGTAGTACTGTGATGCAGTGTCCACTCCCAGGACCCTAAAAATGTGCTGTGTAGTCCTAGGATCCTGAGGTCCTGTGATGTAGCGTCTCGTACTTTAATTCAAAGGTACTTGGTTACTTAAAAGCAGGCCGAATCCGAGCAGTCCGCTATGGCGTAGTGGTGCAGACCTTCAGACGAGCAGGTAAGTTTTAGTTTATGTATGTATGTATGTATTGTTGTAATATGGTATTCTGGCATTGTATACGTAGGTTCGAGTCCTGGTCATACCGCTTTAATAGTCCGGTGTTTTATATTTTTTGATTTTGTCTTAAGGTGGGGGGGGGTAATGGGGTCTGAATATGATAAAAAATTGTTCTAATCCAGAAAATGAGATAATGCCTGGCTAAATTTTTTAGACTGTAATCTAAAAATGCTTTTTTATTCGATCGCAATCGACATTCGGTTCCCGAGATATTGCTGAAAAGTCAGTATTGTACGGGCCGAAATTTGCCAAAATCATCATCTCTAGATTTTATCATGTGAAAAATTTCAAGGGGTTATATTTAAGATATTTTAAAAGATATTATTTAGAATATTACCATTCATTTTGGGGCTAAGTTTAAGTATATAAATACTTACATTTCCTTCCATAGTTAAAGTTATTAAATGTCACTGGGTAAGTGATTTTTATGTATTTTATTGTTTTCTCACCTGCCCCGATATTTAAGAAAATTATTTTAAAAATTAATTACAGGACAATGGATGCACCTATTTCGATGATTCTTTCATTAATAATTATGATAATTCAGTATAAAATGAAATTTAAAAAAATAATTCCATATTTCACATCAAAAGCGCCCTCAATTTTGTCTAAATGTTTCGAGGCCTATAACTTGTTTCGTTAAAATACGCAAACATCCAAAACGAGAACGAACGTAACTAGAAAACGCTACATGCTATGAACATGAAATTTGGCACACATATTAAGCACATATAGGCCGAGTGAACCATGAAGGCCGATTTTCAAAATTGTGTTCCAAATTCAAATTACGCCATGAAATTATGCGATTGGTCGATTGCCGGTTGCCATGGCAACGGTATTAAAAAATCCGGCTTCATGGTTCACTCCGTATTTACCTCCTGCATATGTCGCCCAAGTTTCGTCCCAGTAGCATGTTTAGTTATTTAGTTACATTCGTTCTAGTGTTTAGCCAATCAGAGGCCTTACGGGGTTACCATGGCAACCAGAGCAAAAATTTGCATGGATTTTAAAACTTTGTGACATGGGCTACAATATGATATATAACATGTATATACCACTATTTAGGAAAATTAAGAAAAAATCATTTCAAAGTTCACTGCTTCAGACCCCATACTCCCCCTTAATTTATTTACTTTAATTTTATTAAAAAAAAATTTTATTAGTAATTTTATTATTTCTCTTTTAAATTTAATTTGATTACTTGTCTTTCAATTTTTTAACATCCCTGATATAATTGTGTTACGTGCCGCTCTTAACAAATGCGATTATAGTGTTAATATATTAGCACTTGTTTTTGCAGTGTATTAATAATAGCTCGCATGCGACAAAATGGTAGACAGTGTAGATGAAAACGTATAGGACATGTATACTACTAACTAGGCTGCATTAAGGCTCAATTATCTTGGCTGTATAGGTGCACCACTTTCTTCCTTGGCATCTGGAAAACTGCTGTAAAATGTCTGAAATGCACTAGTTTTAAATATTTCGAAAGTAAGGCAATTTTACGATTGTCGTTGTAAACTGTTATGTTTTCTCCAATTATTTCATTTTGTACAACAGATTTGAGGCAATTTAATTACTCCGCGCTCATTACTTTCATCTCGATTGGCCCACTATTAGCTGTACCGACTATCACCCACTGACTATTGAACATCTCGTGCTGGGCATTTTGATGCACTTTACGTTTAAAAGTATAGTGTTACCATGTTGAAAATCTGGTGTATTTGGTGAAAATAGCTTGTACATTGGAGGGGATATTCTTAAATGTCCTGTATTAAAATATTATAGAAACATAGCCAAAGTTGCGAGTGTCTCCATAGACTATTGTGTTTGAGGTAGTATTGCAGAAAAAGTTATGTTAAACACCAATAAATTTTTGAAAACATTGACGTATTTATTAAGAGACAAAAATGTTAATAGCACATCTTCTAAAGAAATGGTTCATAAAATTTTACTTTTACATATATGAACTCAAGCATAAAACTTGAGAGCGAGTAAAAACTGGACCCGATTGCACCAGCTATTTTGCATATTTAAATAACACAAATTCCAATATATGTAGTATCAACGAACGGTATTTTTTCAGCCTAAATTTACTACATTATCATATCCATCAGTCAATTTGTACATGTACCGTTTAGGATGGGGTTCAAAAACAATATGGACTATACGATAATGATGTTTATTACGGTTTCCACATTTATTGACAGAAATTAGTGGCACGCGCGAAATGATAAAATTGGGTGGATACATGTTACATGCACTGATAAATATGTTTCCAAATATTAAGCTCTTATCTACCTTTTTTAAATATTATAATGTTTGACAAAAAGAGAATGTGTTGACGTTTTTAGGCCAATCCAACTTGGTTCAATCCCACAGTCTGAGATGGTCCATTTCCATTTGCTCCAATTACCACTTCATCCATGGGCACTGGCAGTTATGACAATAGTTTCAAGTTTGTCCGTAACCGCTTGATATAATTAATTCAATTACCAATTGATACTTGTCTATTGGCCAAATTTTCCATGCTCCTCCTTACATACTTGCTTGCTTAAGTCAAGTCGAGTGGACTTTTCAAATCGTGATGGCTTTCTGTACTAGCCTGCCCAGCATTGCAGTTTTCATTTCATCCTCTTCCCGTCCTGTGTCATGTTTAGGATGTCTATGTAAGTGAGCTGCACCAAAAGATCTATGTTCGGAAGTCCAATGTATCAGGCTTGATACTAATTTATCATTGCACCTAGATCAGTAGCTCTTCAGCGGGTCCCTCTTTCTCTTAGTTTGGTTGACACGTTTGGCAGATTTGCTTATAATTCCTTGTTGATGATGTGCTGTTGCCATTGGGTGTTGAAGGCAGCTCTAACCATTATAGTGAAGGTGTTATCTGGAAGGTGCCATCTGATTTTCTTTTAACTTGCGAGGTAGGCATCGAAGTTCGCAGCCATAAAATATCACGGATTTAACAGTTGAAAGAAAAGACGATCTTTCAACTGCCGTCATTGGTGGATTACCCCCGACAGTAGTGCAATGTCATCATTGAAGCTGAGATCTGTAGTCACTTTATGCCCAATCATCTACTCCTCCTCCTCCTCTTTAAAAGCCTAGCTCTTCCTCTTTCCACATATGGCTATTCCAAGAGCGTAATCAGAGGATGATTTCAGAATATCTATTATCATTTATCAGTTGCACCCTGGTGATTAACTAGTTTTACATGGGATTGTGGGGCGTGATCAATAAATAATAAGTAGTTTCAGATAGGTTAGTTTTCCCATCAGGTGTGATCACTTTTGCCTTTGTTCGATGACATTCACAATTAGGTCTGTACGTCTGGGACACCATACACCCTTAGCATTTTCATCATGTGTGTTATTAAAAGCTTTCTTAAAATCTATGAAGGTAATTATGGAAAATATGCCTCGCTGAAAATAATAATAATAATAATGCCGTCTAGATCTTCACACCGCTTCAATTCATCCCCACAGGTCTTTTCTTCTACATGTCCTAGAGAACCTTTACCGTCTTGTAGTCCTCCTGGTCGAGTGGAAACTCTCTTGTATTAGGATTATATGCAATATAGTTTTCATTTTCATCAGCAGCATTCAGGGATTTCCAAGAAGGCTTTAAAGTGGTTGTACCAGTTTTATAGCTTTTCTTATTGGGTATTTCCCTAAGCTGACCTTTCTCTGAAGTTTTGCTAGTTCTGACCATATTTGCTTTTTTGCGTGTGTTGATCTCATCCTTTGAGACCTTGATGTATGTCTCTTCCAGCTTCCTCTTAGCAAGCTTATCCCATATCTGATGGCGGCGCCAAAAGATTTATTGTAATTATCAATCGATATTTTCTGCTACTTTTCGTGCAAAAAAAAAAACACCAACTGGGATAGAGGTAGTGTTTAGTGCGATTTTGAAGTGATGGATGGGAGATGTCGTCATAAAGTCCGCGCAAGGCAGCAAACTTTCCATAGACACAGTGTAGAAACCAAAAAAGTTAGGAATATCAGATTTTCATGCGGTTTTTATGACTTAAGACTCTGCCAGAATTGTTCAGAGTTATTTACCGAGCGTGACGTGCATCAACACGGAAGTGAATGCCCGATTGGCTTGTTTGAGTAGGTTGGCCTCCCCCATTGGTTAATCGCATATGAGGCTACCCATAGTCTCCGACTCTTTTATTCAAATATTGCGGCGCGGGCGTTGCCGACCTCTGAAGGATTCTGACAGCAAGTTTAGTTTTATATATCCATTATCCGTGGCATATAATGTCCAGTAAGTTCATACCTGTCTTCACTTATGACACCATAGTGACGTCATATTCTGAATAATCCAGTGGTACCAAATTGCATGTTTAATAAGGAAACTCCGGGAGTGGTAACTTCAATCCCAAAAAAGATCAGATAGACAAGTATTATAATACTTGTGCCTGTTCTCTTCAACTGTACTTTGCATCACGTGTTCTCTCCTTCGTCTTCCTAATTGGAATCACCTTTTCTAATATCTGTCGCATATACATGAGCATCTTGCGTTGGTTGCGTACCTCAATTATGGACTGCTCTTGGAGGTCATTTTTATCTCCGAGCAGATGCCAATCATGTCGAGCCTTTCTTGGCACCATTTTGTTTTACCCGAGAATGTACCTAACTCGTGTGAGCCAAAACTGACAAAATGCTCTATGCCTATACATTCAGAATGCTGCTCTTCCATTCCTTTCGGGTGAATTTGTAGTCCAGTGCCCCCAGAGCTTTCACATTTTCTTGCGGAAGTACTTCTTAATGTGAATTGATGCGCTGTGTGTACATGGCAAGATCAAACAGTTTTTTTTACACTTTATTCGTTTTTCTTAGCGGCGAGAGAAATATTGCATCTTTCAGTCCTATATCGGCTCTGTATCTTGCAAGTCCTATACCAGTAAACAGTTCTGTGCTAGAATGGAGTCAATGGCTCTTGTGGTCAGATTATGCTGTCTCTTCTGCCATGTTGGTTGGAACAATAGTAACTTACCGCAGTTAAGCAAGACTGCTTTGATAATGCTATGAAGATAAGATCCAGGTGGGGCTTTACACTTGCTAACGAGTTGAATACTCGCGAGCAGTGGCGTAACCAGACCTTTGCCAAATGGGGGGGGGGGGGGGCTTGAAGGGGTGCCAAGGTTTTTTTTGAGGGGGCAAATTTGGGTCCTTCTCCATAGACACTGTACAAAAGTCAGTTCATTTGGGGGGGCTGAAGGGGGGGGGCAAGGGTTCTGTTTGGGGGGGGGGGGCTTGCGCCCCCTGCCCCTTGCTGGTTACGCCACTGCTCTCGAGGTAAACAGTTATCCTAATTCATCCAGGAGTGCAATGGTTTTGGGGTGTATAATAATTTAATAGGGCTGTTTTGATATTAGAGTGTATCGGATCGCATGGCTACAGAGAGCATAGCTTGTAGCCATGGCGCGTATGTTAAGGTCTATGTTTGCTAGAGATTACTTTTGCAGGGGACAGTTTCTGGAGTTTTGAGTATGCAACAGGTATTAAAGACACTATCAGTGATTTGCTAAATCGAGAAGATCGAAAAAATCATCTCAAAAATCTGATTTTTGAATGTATGTAACAAAGCAGGTATCCTAACATACACTGAAATGATAAGACCAGAACCAACCTATTAAGCCAGGAATCGGAAATTTAGTCATTACTGTCCGTCGGACACTTAACACAACACGTAATGAATGGGGAATCGTATCTGCGAACACTGCCGTTTTCTTCCTTTTCTGTCAATTATTCAGTTGGAAAAGGTAACTTATGAGAATTCTACAGACTTATACCTTCACTTTGAAGCTTATTCCTGCAAATTTCAATATTTTTTTCAAATCACTGATAGTGTCTTTAACCGAAGCATGATTGATGTGAACTTGCATATTTTTTTCTTACTTTATCATGATATTACTAGATTCTTTTGAACAAAGGTTTAAGAGATGATTTTTTAATGTACTGGGACCGAGATGACCATAGTAACTGGCATGGAGCAGTTTCACCAAAAATTACCGTTTGGAAATCCCCAATGCCCAAATCGAGAAGATCGTTCTACCCTCCCTGTACAGAAACCCACTGGTATGTCTCACATCTTGATCATACGCTGTTTGACTAAACAGAGATACAGAATGCTTGGTGCCTTGCCGTATTGTAGTTATAAACGGTTAAACGAGATGAATAGTTTGGTGTCACGTGTCAGGTACCAGGTCACGTGTAAGGTATCAGTAACAGTTTGCTCTTCGGGGGCGACCGATATATATAAATCCGACTATTAAATCAAGGTCTGTACATGACCCTCTACCCAAAGTGCTATTATTTTTTTTCCAAAAGACACCGTGTATTATGTCTAAACAGTACAAAATTTACCTTTTCCCTACTGATTCAAAAACCGACGTACGATGACGAAAATCGGTTGTTTTTTCCAATGTAGGGATACGTACGTCATTTTTACCTGAATGGGTCCCCCGAAGCAAATAATAAACCAATCAATGCCGTGACGTCATCAAATCTTTATTTTTTTTTCCAAAAATTGGCTGTTATTCCCATAATAAAATTCCTTTTTAAGATTCAACATCTGTATATTGTTCTTTAATAATTAATATTCAATTGTCCCCGCATGAATGTGAAAAAAATGGGTCCATAAGTCTACAAACTGAAAACATAATCAGCCGGCTAAATACCCTTACCGTGGACTGAATGAGCAGACGGATCCCCGTGTTAGTTAATAGCAGGCTTACAGCCACTTGCGCGCGGCTGCGGGGGTTATGCGTCCAGTGCCTGCTTCCATGTGCTAGTTGTTCCAACTGCCAGTTCGTCTGTTACCAGTCCAATTCAGTCCAAGTCGCATTTTTCATGTAAGGGGAGTTCCATGGAACCCCCCTAAGGAAACCACTGTCCCGATGGAATTTTCAAATTAAACTCATACCACCTTTGAGGGGTCATACGACAAGGCCAAAGGTGCAATATAAATTGTTCCGGTTTATCGTCTGGAAATTAGGGGCGAATCATTGTTTTCGAAATGCGTCAAAATCGCTCAAAAAGTAACATGATGTTTCCGCGGCCCTGCTTCCACGGCATACACATTGCAAATCATTGTGGTGTTTATATCTGCTCTAGAAGGACCAATTTACATATTTTTGACACAAACATTACCATTTTGTACATTCTTGTATTTTTTGTGGGGGCAGTCGTATTTGCCATAGGTTTATATAGCAATGGCGCGCAATCGCTCGATGATGGAATCGCTTCTTTTCAGCACATAAAGAGTTAATTATTTTTTCTGATTATGTAATTAATTTTGTTTCATGCATATGAATATACGTAAGCAGAAAAATATTTCTGGCAACAGGGTTTGCTAATTTTTATTTTAAAAATCACACTCCCGTTGGTGCCTAAGGGGGGGGGGTTCCTAGGGACTCAAGCTAATTATCTCATTAACGGCGATAAATTTTAGTAAATAAAGAAGCGCGTCGATAAGTTGCACAATTACAAAAAATTAGAGTTCGAAAATATTTTTCACGAGTAAGAAATCGCCGAAAAACAAATCTTGGGTACTATGGACCCCCCCTTAGGCACTTAAGTGTTAATTTCTAAGCACTGTTTTTGCAGTGTAGTAATCATATTAGAGTAGGTGAATGATTACATAATGAGTCTCCACTACCCAGGTGAAGTGAATCCAACAACAACAGGCAACAACAGCAACAGGCCCACGTTTTTCAGAGTCGGTTGTTACCTTTACAACAAACACTGACACAGAGGTTCCCTAGGCTATGCCTCGTCCAACGGCATTGTCAATACGCCGAAGCACTCCGTCGGGAAGGGTACAACCAAGCCAAAGTCACCGATTTCTTCGGGATATCACAGAGTACGGTCTGTAAATTTCCAAAGTTATTTCGAATTTTGAAATTGTCATGGTGTGGACAGTTCCTAGAATAGCCTATTTTGACCACCCCTAAATTGTCGCCATTTTAAAACTTTGTGCAGATTGATGTAGGTGTGCACCATGATGCTGAATGTCATTATGAATTTTACGATAGCATCACAAAACTAAAAATGGAGTAAAATGTACTCCCATTTCGAGTAAGATTTTGCTCCTTTTACAGAGCGATCCCCCTTTTTACTCCATATTTTTACAGTGTAGGGATTTAATGGAGGGCACGTGTGGCCCAGTGAATTGAGCATTCGCCCCGCACTCCAAAGGTTGTGGGTTGTGAGTCCCACTGCCGCCAACGTGTTGTGCCCTTGAGTAAGGCGCTTTACCTCAATTACTCCTCTCCACCCAGGTGTATAAATGGGTACCAGCATTATTCAATGCTGGGAAAGTAACAGACTCGCTGTGCGGGAAGAGTGGCGAACCCCCCACAGCAAAAATAATACGGAGGAGTGTGGCCCAAACGCTAAGGAAAGAGACATGGGCACTCCGCGCACGAGCTTGCTCGGCACGACAATTTACTTACATTTCAAGCAGACACTCAATTGTGCTGGAATTCTTGCATTTGAAACCAGCTGCATTGGACACCCACAATTAACACACAACGTCCCCGGACCCTCAAATTTAAGGACGCTGAGATTTGTGTAATGTAATAAACTTCAGAGTCCCACTATTACAGATGTCCTGGCAGTCAGTTCACAATGTCCATGTGTTTCCTTCTTCCATTTTTTTGTTTTTTGTTTTTTTTTGCTCATCATCTACTCCTTTAATCTTTTTCTAGCTCTATATATATATATTCCTCGGAATGTCGTTATTGTCATCTGATTAAAGTTTTGATTTTATATTATATTGGGTCATATTATGCTACATATTGTAGAACTTGAACTTGATTAATTATTCAATATTCACAATTGTCGTATATTAATTTTATTGTCACTATACCTGTATGTACTTTGTTATCTCCATACGATAGCATAATTATTTTTTGTCATTTCCCGAGGATTGCATTGTTTGTCCTACGACCAAATTTCCTGCATTACATGTAGATGTATGTTTTTTTGTTTCATTATTATTATTAGATAATTATTTCATGCTTTGGAATATAATCCTACTGATGTGGTAAGATTTCAGTAATTCGATCTAATTTGGGTTTCACCTTGCTCAATGTGAATACAATATGCATACAAACACCTCACACACACACACGTTCTTCATTCACTTATACACCACACACACACACACCCCCAAGTCTATAGACCACACACACACTACTCACCACATTTCAGAATACGTAAGTGGTTTTGATTATACTATTTTTTTTAAGTAGAATGTTTCTATTTTTATATTTTTCTTTTTTTTTTTTTTTATGACCTTATTGACATGGCAATATTGTTAGTTTTTACGTTGTTGCAATTGTACTGTATCCATTTTTGTCTCAATACAGTAACATACTCATACTCATTAATGCTCAACCTACCTACTCCAGAATGATTTAATACTGTATTGCATAAGTCTGCTCCAACTTCGCAATACGTCCATACAGAACACACTCATACCACACACACATACACAAACACCACCCCAAAACATATTCAAACATCCACAAGTAAATAGACACACACATTCACACCCATTCTAACAATGATATTCTTTCACAGAGAATGCTTATAATCTGCTAATTGTAATGGTTGAACTATCAATGTCGTCTTCTTATACTCACTCACAAAAAAAACAAATCCACATGCACACACACACACACAAACTCTTTCCCCACAGAAACAATACAACAGCAGGTAAAGTAAATCTTTTTTGGAATTAATGCATCTAAGCTTATGTTCTATATTATACAAACGGCATGCATGTTACTTTGTACCAGTTATTATGTGTTAAAGTTGTATAAATATTTTCTAAAGACCGGTTTTTGTACGTAGTTTGTTAATAATTTCCCCACCTTTGGTTTTGGTATTTTTCCAATAAGTATCATAGTTAATGACTTTATATGAGTACATTTCCTTTAAAATTGTGTTTTGATATATTAATACTTATGGAATTTTGTCGTTTATATTGCATTTGTTTGTTGTATTGTAACGTAGTCTTAGTGTTCTTCATGTCTGACCCTCCTTGCCTAGGTCTTGTCCAACCTTCAAGGCCTTTTTATTTTGACAGCTATCCTCTTCCCGTCTGATGATCCCTCTGACACCACGACGTCACTAGTACGAATGACATCTCCTGTCGCTATTACTCCAACAACCCACCTTAACCCATTCATCCAATATTAACAAATGGTAATTATCTCTCTGTCCATTTAAACACCAGTAGTCTCAATAAACCAGTTCTCTAAATCTGTTGTGAAATTACTTGGCCTCCTTCACCACCACTTTGATTATCTATGGTGTCTCCGAGACTTGTTTACTGTAGAGAAGGCGACGCGCGAATATTTAGGTGACATTGCAGAATTAATCCTCAGTTGAGAATTGTTGTATTCGTCAAGGTCGTCGGGGAGGAGGTGTATCTCTTTTCATTAAGCCTGATGTAAATTATCGTTGCAGGCCCGACCTAACCGTTACTGTAATGCTGCGATTCTCTTTTATCGAACGTCTCTCTTAATTCCATTCAAAAACGAGAAATTGGCATTGTTTATAAACCTGAGTCTGGGTATTCCCTATGGACTTGTTACTAAGCTAGGTAACACTCTTAATATTATATCTTCCGAAAATAAACCTGCTATAGTATGGTGACTAAATTTAATTTAATCGTCTATCTCACGAATGCGATTCCAAAGTCAGCGATTTCATCAAGATCTTTTATTCCCATTGATTTTATCCCCCAGCATCGATTCGCCCCACCCGAATAAGACTAAACATTCATTGGGCCCACACAATTGTCTACATATTGACAATATTTTTACCAATGATATAGTTTCACGTATCAACTCTGGTGTCTATTGTTACTGATTTATCCGACTATTTCCGTATTTCTCCTCAAAAACCCTTTAGGCCTAAGTAACACTACCACCACTTCACATACCTCAAAGTCGCGGCAATTTAAATCCAATAATACACGGCCTTAACTAGAGCACTTCTCTAATAGATTGGCCAACAATTATAAATTCGACCGACCCGGATATCGCCTATAATTTTTCAATCTCAAAGTTTACAGAGCCATGGCATTCCACTGTCCAATGTAAAACTACTAAACTAATTCAGTAAACGTAATTAACCTAAAAGCATGGGTTACCAAAGGTCTAATTAAACACTTTCCAACTAAAGATAAACTTTATAAATTTGAATCTCAAACAGACTTTCGAAACAAAATCAAATATACTACTTACCGTAATCATCTTAATTCTCTTTTTCGGCTGCGTAAAAAGTCTACATCCTATAGTATTGAAACTAATAAAAAACAACCTAAACAAATGTGGCAACACTAAATCAATTGTTAGGTTGCAATAGGAAAACCAAGCTTCCTGGTTTTTTCCTTAATAGGATGGCAACAAGATCGTCAACGACGAGGAATAGCCGAGAACTACAATAATTTTTGATAACATCGAGTAAGTCCTTGCGGAAAAATATCTGAACCATCGAAAGATTTCAAGCCTCCTATATCATCTATAATAATCCCAATAGTTTATTCCGTACCCCAACAACGCGGAAGAAATTAATTCGAGCTAACATCTCGTTGAAGAACAGTTACAGCAGTGGTTCTGATGACATCAGCAAACATTTTACTTAACCAAATCATCAATCCTATCAGTGAAGTATCGCCCCATTTATTTATATTGCGCTTTCACGGGTACTGTTCCATCTCTACTTAAAGTAGCTATGTATTCCCCATTTTTAAAGCTGGAGATAAGCACGAATTCACCCAAACTACAGGCCTATCTCTATTCTACCAGCTATATCCAAGCAACTCTTGTGAAAAAATTGTCATCTTGCTCGAATTTTTAATTTTATTGAATATCAAACATTCTAACTCCAAAGCAATTTGGTTTTAGGATTTTCAACCGATCAATTCGTATATGGCAATTAATGACTTTATTGTTTAATAATGATAACTTAGACAAGAAACTACACCCGGTTGGTATCTTCTGATTTAAGTAAGCACTTCTGATCCCATAATATTCAAACATTCTTTTGCAAAACTTAACAAATCTTGGATCAGGGCCTTGCTAACAAAGGATCAGAAGTTATTCTTTCAGGTAGAAGTCAACGTGTCCTCTTCAACAACACTTTTGTAAAGTGCGCGTGCCCATCCGTGTGATGTTCCTCAGGGCTCGATCTTAGGACCATTGCTCTTTTATTCTACATTAATTGACTTCCACTCTGCACTCAAAAATTCCAACTTATTGTATTGCTGATGATGATACTAATATTCTCTTTTCAAATCATGACCCTAAAAACGTTTTAGAATCTATAATTATGATGACTTAACACATTTCCAATTGTTTAAATTTAAATAAATGTCTTGAATATTAAAAAGACCAATTACATGATATTAAAAATAACATAGCAATAAACAATATTAACATCGATATTAAAAATTGATAATAAATCTATCAGCAGGTTGAGACTTGAGGACAACTAAATTCCTAGGTCTCTTAATGACAATAATTTATTTGGGTTCTCAACACTCTACATGTCTCTAAAATGTCTCCCCAAATACAATGGCAGTATCCGCAACGTCCGCCCATTTTTCCTCAAAGATTCACTCGAACACTCGATTCTTCTCTCGACTTCCTTATTGTCTTATGCTGCTGATTTGGTGTGATCCTAACAAAACTAATTCTTAATTCTTTTTTCCTTCAAAAGAGAATTATACGGGACATGTACAAATTCTCTGTGGCTTAATCACTAACAGATCCTTTTTTCTTTTCCTTGTCAACTCTGAAATACACTATTTACAAGCTTCAGTTAGCAACCTTCATGTATCAGTTCCATCATGTGCTTCTCCTGACGATCTTCTGCATGAAGACTTTTTTACGTAGGTTCCCATTCTCATTCATATGCACTAGATATAGGGATGGTCCTTAATTCACTGCAACGAATTCTGTCCTTTCCAGCAACATTCTAGACTCACAAGGACACTTACTCTGGAATCTCTGTACGAGGACTATAAATTCTCCATCTCTCTTTCCGTCAAATCGAGAATGAAAGATAGGTATGCATCAGTAATTACAATTTGCTGAATGCTAATAACTCCACCCTTTTTTCTTGAGTTTTGTTTTTCTTGCCGCGTTTCTCCTGTTATCGTTGATTCATAAATTCCATCCTTTAATCTGTTTTCCTCCCTTTCTCTCCTTCGTCTTTCGTCCCTTATTACTGATTCGCTTCCATTGTCACTTCCATATTTATTCTTCCATCTCCTTTCTCCCACTGTTATTACGTCCTTCCCTTTTTCCTTCCTCTCTGTCCTTCTCTGTTCTTTGCTTCCTTTCCTTCCCCTTCTTTCCTTCCTTCCTCCTTTTTCCTACTTATTTTGGAAATGATTGTTGTTCTGTCTGTTTGGTCTTGTCCCTTAATGTAAGATAAATATTGGTGATATATTTTTTTGTATAATATAATTGTAGAACTTCAAGGAAGGGGTCACTGCGCCTTCACGCCCTGCGTTTAGCAGTTGACCTCGATTTCATTTTTCTTCAGCTTCAATTTGTTAACATTATGCTTGGCTTGAATAAAAGTTGAGTTGTTTTGTATCTTACTTTTTTCCATAAATGAATTGTTATTTCTCTAAAACTTTTATATATCATTTAATGCTTGGCTTGCTTATTGATAGGGTATACACTGCTGTGATGCTGAAGTTCAAATAAATTGGATTGATTGATTGATTGAATCTTCTTTCATACCGTAGTACGTTGCGAAACTGCGTTTGGTCATTATGCTAGTCCCTAGGACACTGAGAATCACAACTCAAGTTTGTCTATAGGATGCACTAATTTTAAAAAATAGTCCTGGGAATGTGAATTCAGCTGAATGGGACTCCCACAATTATTACACACAATTCCCGGACCCTCCAAAATTTAGGGGGACGCTGAGATTGGGGTAAGTAATAAAATTCAGAGTCCGACTATTTGTTCTTGCTTGGGGAACCCCGACGGGTAGAGCGATAACACACTTCTATCAGTGTTTCTTCTCGAGAAAAAAATTGCTTTTTTCCAGAAACAAAAAGCAATATGTCGCTTAATAACAGTCATCTCATCAGGGCTGGCTTACAGGAGATGATTGAATTTAAAAAATTGCAGGAAATATGGCTCATCGACACAAAAAAAGGTTGTTCAACAAGATCTTTCGTCCCGGTTTGCACATGATAACCAGTTTTCAAACACTACAAGACCTCTTGGATAACACACAGGTACTGTAACTAATGCTAGTGCACCAAAGAAAGGGGAACCAAACAAGGACAGGAACCACTAAACCAGCTACGAGTTCGACGACCTCTGGCTGCAGATGTGATGAAGCGAGTAACTGTTTGCAAACACCATTGATGATATATAAAAGTTTTGCTGTTGGTGACCTTATATCTAAAGTGGCTGAACTTTCTAATCAGTCAATTACTGTATCAAATAAGTCTGATGAAAACTGTCAACCTGAAAGGAATCAAATCAAGGAAGACATGCGGAAACTTATTCGATATTATGATGATTAAATTGAAGGGTTAAAAATTAGATTGTTAGTAATGATGAGCATATTACTAAAGCAGAATTGAAAAGGTGCAAACAAAGTAGACGATCTGGAAGGTAGATCCAGGAGGATAACATTAGAATCTCCAATGTGTATGAAGGAGAAGAATTTGGATATTCAAAAAATGAATTCCATGGAGAAATTTTCTGCTATGATCTTTAGAAAAAACTTAGATAGCAAGCTTGGAGAGGATGCATTCAGAGAGAGCCCACAGAGTAGGCCCCAGGAAGACCTGGCAAGGCCCGGGACATCATGTGTACTTCCCGTCCTCAGATATACTGGAAAGGAATTGGTCGTAAGACAGCTTCGAAAGAGAGACCAAAGTTTAAATGGGAACAAAGTTTTCTTCAATGAGGATTTCTCTACGATGGTGATGGAGAGAGTAAGCCTTGGGGGATGAGTTACGTAGGAGACGGGACAATTAACACTAGAGCTTGCTTGGCCTTTCAATAGACAGCTTATGTTTGTCAACCCAGCACGACGGTTTTTGTTTCGAAATAACATCAATAACCGCCTTTCCACTACCTTCTCAGATCCACGCAAAAGAGCGCTTCAAAAGCAAGACCTCATAAATCAAAAACCAAGAAGATCTTCAATCCACTTCACGTCAGCTAATAATACAAGATCTCCCAACCTTTCCGACGACTACTTTAGAAAGAGGTCCAATGTCTCCACCAGAGCGCATCTTCCCCAGATACGCGCCAGTTACCAACTTCGTGGGTGTTTCGGCAACACCATCGGCAAACAATGATGTTGTATTTGAACTCCTTCACTTTGGGGCGAGACCGAAGATCCGGACTTCGGAGCCCATGATTACACCAGCTCCAAAAGACAGTAAAAAAGGGTCGCACCACCAATCCCTCCCGAAAGTGCGCCCAAACAATCCGCGATCCGATTCTGCGACTTCTGTGCTTCATCATTCACCACCTCTCCTTTGGCTTAAGTTCGGATGCCGACATCCCATGACTTGTGGAACAATATCAATATGATAATGGGTAATACTACTTAGTTTTTTTTGTTATTATATCCTTTCAAAACACATATTTACATTTTGGTTTTTTCTCATATTCTGTTTTTTTTTTTTTTGTTTTTGCCATAGCACACAATTGTATCGACTAAGTTGAAATATCTCGATGTCAAATTTTTGTGCTTTTTGTTTTACCTTGCTCTCAATTCAGTGTGATTCATAGAGCGTAACCCTTGATTCACATCACTGACTGACGTACATAAGTGCAAAAAGTTCAAGATGAACTTAATGCATATCTTTTCAGAGCTTAAAATATTGTCGTTTTAAATATGTCTGGAATTATAGAAAACATCAGCACCGTGGTCTAGTATAGGCACGGAACACCTGTTAAATTATGTATGTAACTGCAAGCATGTTTCTTTCTTTTTCTTTCGAGAAACCATGTTCAAAATTTTAGATGCTTTGCAACTTGTTATCTTGATGTAATGTTATTCCTTGTTTTTGTCACAAGAATCATTTCATCGGTCCCGTGGGCGCCTGTGCTGCAATTTCTGTCTGTTTACGCACAGAAAATACAAAATTGACACTAAATTTCTTTATAGTAAGGCCGAAGTTGTACATGCGTTTAGCAATGTAAGTTTCACATGGTAAATGCTAACGATTTAGTTGATATAAATCTCACCTTTGTTTCAGATAATAATTCGAATCATATAGGATATTTGGCACAATAATTTTGGTACTCTGTTTCCTTTAATTATTGGCCAATAAGGATAGGTCAAATCCTTGCTAATAATTTTTTTTTCTTGTTCTCCTCGCTCCATTATAAAGGCCCATAGGCGTATATGTACCATCCTGCGGCAATCTCATCTTCTAGTTTGAAACTTCGATGTAAATGCTTGTGGCTTAAGAAGGCTTTACATCAGCACAGCAAATAAGTGTATAGAAATGTAGTGCAAATGTCTAAACACTTTCATCAAATGTCTTAAAAAACCTTTGGTGTCAAAATACCTAAATATTTTTAGCTTTACAGAGTTTTAGTTTAAGAAGTGTTTAGACATTGTGCAAATAAGTGTTTAAATCACAACTACTGTTTTTGTTGTAAAGTAGTGTTTGGGCACACCATAATCGGATTAGCACATCTAAATTATTGTTTATTTATTAGATTAAAGTATCACTAAAATTCATTTAACAAAAAAGAAGATGTGTGCATATTATCATATACAAATTGTTTTTACCACTGTTATTTTCACAACATTATTTTGTTGGCATTGATCGTATAATTTTTGTAGAAACTGGTATTTTATTGCTGCTCTTGTGACATTTTGTACTTGAATAACTTTAATTTATATTCCATCGGTATTGAAGTGGTAATGTAGTAGATATGATCCAGTTTCATATAACTTTAATTCACTGCTGTATTTAAAGTGCAGGAGGTAATATTTTTTTTTTTTTTGAGGATTTCAAATTTCTCCTCAAATTGCGGTGGATTCGGTTGTGGACCATAGCCATGCCGATTGCGTTTTCGAAAGTTTATTGGACCACAAGTAACAATAAGTACAAAAGAAACACAAACCTTGTTTTGAAGTTGTCTGCTATCGTAATCGTCCCTATATAAAACCATGCCATTTTTTTTCCTGGACTGTCTGTCGAAAACTCTGTCGTGCACGCAAAAAAATACTAAATTATTATCTTATTACATAAAGATTGCGTAGTAGCTTATTCATTTTACGTGTGATCGGGTACGTTGGTAAAGCATTCCAAAAATGAAAAAAAAACAAAACAAAAACTTTTCTGTGTCTCCCCGACCCATAATTTTTACGCATGTACGGGTAGTGTGGAATTATGCTTGAATATTTTTGGGTTTTGAGATTTGTTTGTTCGGAGGGTTGTTTTGGTATTTTGTGCTTTTTTGAAGGGGAAGTGGATGAAATTTATACGTCTCCTTTCCCTAGAATCCGTACGGCGGCCCGAACAAGGGAGGGACGAGGGGCAGGGGATAAGAGGCCCCGGTGTCAGTCTCTTTAAAAGGGTGAAATAGTATTATGAAATAACTGACTGTTGAGTTTATAATTGAATGTTGATTTTTTTTTTTATATTACTGTTATAACAAGTTCGGAGGCTGCTGACAATTATGTTGACCTATAAGTATAAAATACGATACAATAGATGTATTTTGATGCAATTTGATCTTGTAAAATCTCCATGGTTGCTTCTCGTCTGGGGTCGCCCTTGGTATCATTTTCGTTTTTTCTTCATACATTCTTTTTTTTCTATATTTTTCCATTCATTTCTATTTGTAAAGATGGCTTTGTTCCTCTTTCTCTTTGGTGTACTTTAGTTAATCACATGGTTCATATATAAAAATTCCAAGTCAGCTTTGAATATTATAATCATTTGGTGTTGGGTTAAATATATACTCTAAATGATGGATGATCTTTGAAATTTTGTACAACACTTAATTGGTAGAGGGCTTGGATATATCAAAAAAGAAGGGACGTGATTTTAAAGATATAAGAGAACAAAAGTGTTCTGTCTATTGCCTTTCAATATGTCCCTTGGACTCAAAAACAGAAAAAAATAATTCGCTCGCGCTCAGAATGGGGATATGATTGTTTTATTATTGAAATAATGGCGGGGTCACACGAGCAACTCGAGAGGGGTTGCAGTGTGTTGAATACAACAATTTTGAAATATAATCAATAGAGTGGAACACTAACGAAAGTGGGAATTGGCTGGCTTTACACATATTAATTGCTCATGATATACGCTGGTAACAATTATGGTCCAAACAAGCAATCCAGGAGTGCAATGGTTTTTGGGGGTGGATAATAATTAATAGGGGCTGTTTTGATATTAGAATATATCGTGGCGCATGGCTACATCAGAGCGCATAGCTCTGTACCATGGCGCGTAATGTTCAAGGGTATTATGTTGGATGAGATACTTTTGCAGGGGCAAGTTTCTTCTGGAGTTTGAGTTATGCACAGTAATTTAACAGAAGCATGATTGATGTGAACTTCCTATTTTTTTTTCTTAATTTATCATATTTACTAAGATCTTTCGAACCAAGGTTTAAAGATGATTTTTAATTCACTGGGACCGAGAACCTTTGCCATAGTAAATCATGTACAAGTTTTCACAAATTACCGTTTGGGAAATCCCCAATGGCCCAAATCAAGCAGATCGTTTCCTACCCACCCCTCCCTGTACAAACCACAAGTATAGTCCTCCCTCGTGATCGATACGGCTGTGACCACAGAGTACAGAATGCTTGCTGCTTTGGCCGTATGTAGTTTATAACCGGAACGAGAGTGAATGTTTGGTGTCACGCTGTCGGTACCAGGTCACGTGTCAGGTATCAGTAACAGTTGGCTCTTCGGGGGCGACCGATATAAAAATATAAATCCGACTAATGTAAATCAGGTCTGTACATGACCCTCTACCCAAAGTGCTATAATTTTTTTCCAAAAGACCAACCGTGTATTACCTTTTCCTACTGATTCAAAAACCGACGAACGATAACGATAATCGGTTGTTTTTTCCAATGTAGTGAACGTACGTCATTTTTTAACCTGACTGGTGTCCCCCAGCAAAATAATAAACCCATCATGCGTGACGGGTCATCAATCTTAATTTTTTTCCAAAAATGAGGCTGTATTCCCATAATAAATTCCTTTTTAAGATTACACATGTATAATTTTTCTTATAAATTAATATTCAATTGTCCCCGCGAATGTGAAAAGATGGGTCCATAAGTCTACAACTTAAAAACATAGTAGTCGCCGGCTAATACCCTTAACCGTGACTGAATGAGCAGACGGATCCCCGTGTGTGTTGTAGCAGCTTACAGAGCCACTTGCGGCCGGCTGCGGGGGTTTATTCTCGTCCCAGGGTTTTATATGACCGAATCAATGAATGTCATGATTTTAATAATCCCTTCTGTGTAATATGTGGTGATTGGAACTTAGTTCAAGATCCCAGGCTGTTAAATAATTATGTTCATGTAAATAATCCAAACGCTAGAGTAAAAGTGGCTAGATAAGATACACAATAGATTTATGTGACCCTTGAAAATACTTAATCCAAATAGTTCATGATTTATTGGCGGAGGCCCAAACCCTTTTCAGCAAGCTCGACTTGATTTTTCTTTTCTAAAATCTCACTGAGCTTATTGGGATGATAGAATAACCCATAAGTTCCGGTTATATAACTGATCATTCGATGTTGGTTCTATCATTTTAAAATAAAAATGTAAAAACCGGGTAGAGTACTGGAAATTCAATAACTCGCTTCTGAAAAGACCAACAATATATTGAGAGTATTCGGAAAACTATTAATAATGGTACAACAGTTATAACT
>JAMKCH010020140.1:0-21042 GCA_023653785.1 Ophioderma brevispina | reverse complement strand
TGAAGACATTTCTGGTTTCTAAAAACCATTAAAATTTTGAAGAAAGTTCTATGAAGTTCCCTTCTCTTAAACCTCCAAGGAAAACAGCCCTTTGAAAATCCATTAATGGTCTACAAAGGCAAAAATGGTTCCGAAAGGTGTCTAAGACATTTGGTTTCATTCAACCATTAAGATCTCTCTTCTTTAGAGGGCTTCTAAAGGTTGTTGTGTATAAGCAACATAGGGTTTCCCTCATATCCATGGGTGCATATGTGCTGAAAATGGTCCGTAGCATTCACCTCATGCAAGGTTGTCCATACATGATTGAGCAGAGAAAGTCTCTAAGAATCAGACCTGAGCCAATTCTGAGCAATTCGTAGATTTCACACCCTCTAACTTGAATTGTTAAGATAAGTGACACTTCGGACATCTGGGACCCCCCCCTAAAAAAGATTGTTTGCTCAAAATGATAGCAAGTTTTAGGGCTACTGTTCAGTTCAATTAACTTGATGTCCCTTTTATTAATTATTTTTTTCCAATAAAATGTTTTTCGCTAAATGTCATAAAAGAAGTTGCTATCATACTCGGAATTATTCAGGCGAAATTTCCAAAAAACTTGTTGATTTGTGGGACAGGACTCGATACCACCTCTGAGTGATGGTCAGTTGTATAATAATGTGATATTCATGTTGTGACTGTATGGTTCCCCGGGGAACTTGACATAGGGAAGAGGTATGTGCGGACCTTTAAGACCCCAATTTTGCCGCTCCTCGCAGTTCTATAAGACCCCCGCCTGGTTTTTTTGAGCATATTTCATTTCTTAGGTCCTCTTTGGGAGAAAAATGATTGCCTCTGAAGCTAATTGTAGCCGAATTTTAGTTCAAAACATGCAAATTTCCTCAAAACTTCATTGCCTCTAAAGGCTTGGCTTTGAGAGGGACAAATCAGTTCCAAGCCCCCAACGTTTGGAAGTCGGGGCCGCAAAATGCCTACCAAAAAACCAAGAAAAAAGTGATTACCCTTTCCGATGATTACCTAGAATGATATGAACCATTCTGTAAACATATGCATAGTTGTTACACACGGAGATTACTTTTGTCCTCTAAAAATAGTCCTTAATATCTTCAGACACCTTTCAGAGCCATTTTGCTTTTACTAGAAACTTGTTAATGGTTCTTCAAATGGCTGTTAAATTTTTGGCAGTTTTAAGGTACCTCATAGAGCTTTCCTCAAAATTGTTGAACCATTTGCATACCATTTTAAGGTTTTACCGAGGCCAAAAAAGGTTCTGCTGGGGGCCTGAAGAAGAAACCAGTTTGATTTAAGACCATTAATCAATATTAACCTGAATGACAGCAGATTTACAACTTTTTTCAAGGGTGCACTATAACGATTCAATATTATTGTGGTCAGGGCAAACAGCAAAAAAAAGTAGCAAAAGTAGTTTAAAACACAGAAATTGAGTTGGTCAATTAACCCAATACCATTACGGCAAAAACTATAGAAGGGAACATGTTTTTTCTCAGGTGAAGTGCATAATATGGAGTAAATTTTGGGAAAAAATATGAAGGAAAAAATATGATAGTCATGGTTTTTTTCCAAATTTTCATTTATATTCAGCCGGCAAGGCAAAAAAATAGCAAAAAAGTTGAAAAAAAATCATAACTTTTTGGCCTATAACTAGCTTACTGCTTCAATTAATAGCGCAAAAAATTTGATATCCACGAATAGATAGTTAGATATTTTATTTATCTTTAAAATGATACTAAATTTGTTATGTTTACTCTATATGTGACCAGTGCGCGAATATAAGAATAGCTATATCGGTGAAGAACTGCAAATTTAGAGTCATGACTCTGTCGTCACGCTCCACCGCTCACGACACTTAAGACTTTTTTGTTCCAGATGGCCAAGGGATGGTCTTTCTATATAAATATCGTAACAAGACACCTGTAAAAATTCGGATGAAAAGTGCTTGGTATCTCACGAGGTCTAGTAGTTGAGCTCCATTACTAGAACCTTTACCCTAATAAAATTCTGCTGAACAAAAATGGCTGAGTGACCGTGTTTACATTTTTGAAGTGTCCTGTCAAGCCTAATCGTGAATTTCCAACAGTACCAATTCGGCTCAATAAAATAGTGCGTTAGTACAGTCAAATGTTGGGTATATAAAAGTTATTCTTGTATTACACAAATATATCATACCACAAAACATAGGAGGCTTAATAAGAGGCTAAAGACACCCAGTAATTTTAGCCAATTTATTTGGGGTTTGCGGTAAATATATACACAAAATGTGTTATTACATGAATATTGACAGGACCGGGTCAAAAAGGGTGGCGATGCAGAGGAAATAAAACTCGAAGTTGTTTTTGTGAGTAATATTAGGGGGGCAGTATCCAATTTTTTTCAAGTCCTAGTTTTCTATGGCCAAATTTTGTGTAAGATCCAAATATGGGTTATTTTTGTAATCAGATGACGGGGGGTTGGTTCTGTGGCAAAATTCAAAATGGCCGCCAAAATGATCATTTCTACACAAAACAGAGCAATAACATCCCCATATACCACATTTTTAAAGAGTTATAGGCCTGAAAGGAAAATTAACCATCTACTTATGTTATTTCACCAGAAGAATTCACAGTGTTCCAATTTATCCTTAAAATCAAAATGGCGCCAAAAATCAAATTTCTGTCATTTCCGGACCATTTTGGACGGTCTATTGTTAAAGAAGAAAATTAAATTAATAACCAAAACAATTTGTTATATTTGTACCACTGTATGACAGATAACAAAGCTAATCATTTAACTGAGTATTAGGTAAGAACAATGCCAAGATCAAACAACAAAAATGGCCGCCAAGTCAAGTAATTTTTTTTTAATGAAGAGCATAGAAATATCACATCTTCTGTTGAAAGCCTAAAAAAGTTAAGGTTGTCATGTACAAAGTCGTGTTTTAAGTCAAGGGTAGGCCAAAGCCGGTGAATGCATGTATCATTGGGGCTTAGTATTCATTGTATTCAGGTACCCCGTCCGATTACCAGGCATAAGAAATTGACTTTTGCAGGGGAATGCAGTGGCATATGCATGTGGGAAGAGAAAGTGTGCATTAGGCTAAAAGATCCAAAACCGGGCTGAAAAAGATATTAAAAGTCAGAAAAATTTTGACTTAACAAAGGAAGGAATTCCTTCCAGTTATAGAAAACTGGCATCCCTGCTTTTGTAAAAATACACGTCGCGGTTCTCGAAACCGCTAAATCCCCTGGCGTGAGCGGTTTACAAATTTTAAATAATCAGCTGCAAATACCCCCTTAAAACCCCCAATCCCTTAAAACCCCAACAACCCCCCTAAACCGGGCACCCCACACCTTGAAACTCGTGCTGTTGCAACCCACCTTAACCGCACAACCAAGCCCCTTAAGCCCAGACAACCCCCCTCTAAAAAACCCGAACACCCTTTAACCCGGGAAACCCACCTTAAACCCCAACAATCCCCCTTAAGACCAGACAAACCCCCTTAAACCCGGACCAAAGCATGTGCAACGTCCCGCACAGGCATACGCACATGCGAGCATAGTGCATGCCAGTGTGCACGTCTGCGCCTGCATACGCGTATTATGTGCCCAAACCCTTAACCCAAAAACCCCCCTGAAACCCAAAAATCCCCTTAAAACCCCAACAACCCCCGTAAACCGGGACACCCCCCCTTAAACCCATAAAACCCCTTAAATTCCAACAATCCCCGTAAACCCAAACAACCCCCCTCTGAAAGCTGGACAACCCCCTTCAAGCTGGACAACCCCCCCCTTAATTTAAACCGGACAACCCCCATTAACCTGGACAACGGCCCCTCATTAAACTCGTGCAACCACCTTAAACCACAACAAGCCCCCTTAAGCCCAGACAACCCCCCTAAACCAGGACCAACCCCCTTTAACCCAGACAAACCACCTTAAACCCCAACAATCCTAGGTCCAGACAATCCCCCTTAAACCCGGACAACCCCCTTTAAACCCAGGACAACCCACCTTAAACCCAAACAATCCCCCTTAAAACCCAACAAACCCCCTTAAAGCGGACAACCCATCTTAAACCGGACAACCCACCTTAAACCTATCAGAGAGAGAGTACATGATTCCCAACCCCTCCATAAGTTTTCATCAAAAAATCGGACTTATCGATCTTCAGATAGTTGTTCACAAGTTTTTTGGGTTGAAAATACCCCAAATTTAGCCCATAAATATGCAAAGTAGCTAGTTAATTAGCATATCATGCGCCAAAAATAATCAGACGCGGCGAGAGGGGAGAGGAGAGTACTGATTCCCCACCCCTCCACAATTCATCAAAATGGGACTTATGGATCCAGATAGTTTGTTCACAAGCTTGTGGGTAAAAAACCCCCAAATTAAACTCATTAATTATGCAACATTGGTACCTAAGATATGCCCGCCTAATCTATCAGATGAAGGGCTGGCAGTCCGATACCACCCACCAAGGTACAGCACCATAACCCTTATGGGTCTCATGTTACCGCAGTTCACAAGATGTGTTGGAACATTACCAAATTACATCAGTAATTATGCCAAATTAGGTACCGAATTAGCTTATCCCACGCTCATAATCTAATCAGATGAAGAGAATGGCAGTCCGATCCCTCCCACCAGGTTACATCACCATAACCCTTATCGCGTCCAAGATTGTGTGGACACGACGCCGCCAACGACGCCTTGACTGATAGCATAAATCCCCCTTTGGCTTTTCAAGCCAGGGGGATAGGGGGATATAAAACAAATTGAAAGCGGAAAAAAACTTTAAAAAACGTGTGGAAATCCAGCAAAATACCCAAAAGTAGGCTAAAAATAAATGAAAATATTAACTTGGGCCAAAAAACCACTGAATTTCAGTTTTTTAAACGGAAGATTCAGATGCCTGGATTACAAGATGTAATTTCTCATTTTGTAGAGGCCATCCCAAAATAATTTTAATTCAAAAATTGAATCCAACGTACCATTTAATGTGAGCGTAATTGTGGTGTGTTGTTACAATAGCCCATAGAATACTGTACAAATTATTTTCCAGCTACCGTAAACAACTATATTTTACTTTGACTCTTTCAATTTTTGATGCACAGTCACAATATTTTGAGAGATGAGATGAGGAAAAAGAAAAAAAATACAATGTTCCAATGAAGTTTGATTCACACTGCCAAAAACGCATGTTTGAAAGTTTTAAAAGTTTTTTTGTTAAAAGTTTAAAACAAGTTGTTTAAGGGGGGAATGAAACAACAGTTGCTCAGTTCACCGTAGCAACTTGTTTGAACTTTTAAACAATGTTTTCTGTGTGACGGTGAGGTGGGGGATGAGGCTAGGATGGTGCCCCTGTAATGGTCTAAAAATATTTTATAATCACGAACAAGATTAATTAAGGAATTAATTAGGACCTACAAATTCTCAACTATAGGTATTTTTTAGTTTTACCTCGCTTATACCATTATATAAACCAGCGTCCTATATAAAACCATGTACAACAGATATCAGTATGGGGAGTTGCACATGATTCATGCAGACAATGTGTTTTCAAAAGTTGGTTTGATCTTAATCAAAAAAGTATTGATAGCATAGATTTACATTGTACAGCATTTAACCTCTCTTTCAAGCCTTTCCTTGTGCTGTAAGCAGCATTGGGTGTGATACAAGGTGTCTTTTAACATGGCCTACAGGCTGTTTAAAAAGGGACAGGGGGATACTTTTTGATACAAATTTCTACAATTTGCACTTGATCTTGGTAGAACAACCTACCAATGGAATGTTCGAAGGTTATTAGACAAAAAGTAAAAAAGAAAACCAACACCTATGTTTTGAACTTGCCTGCTATCGCAATATCCCCCATAGAAAAAGGCATGGTTTGATTTTCTGTTGTACGTGACAGAAAAATTCATTTCATGTTAATGATCTTACATAACATGCACAACAACCTGCACAGTGGCTTCTTATTTACTTCAGGTGTGATCTAATACATCAATTGATAAGCTTTCCACATATCAAAAAAAAATGGGTTTCAAACAAAATTGGGGGCACTTATTCTGGAAATGTCCTTGTGTCTCTGTATACAGCTGTAAGCAGGGGATGGAGTCGGGCTTTCGGAGAGTGTGGACGTTAACTCATCACTTATTAAAATAAAATAAGGAATAGAAATGCACAAAATTGTTAATCTGACCAACACGTTGTTTGTTAATCCGTGTGTTCCACCCAGCAGTCTACAAATGAAAGGAGATCAAGATGAAAGGGGCAATGAACCTCTGAGGATGGTGGCAAATGTGAAGAAATTGCAGAAGAAATTTCATTCATACTGTGAGTATGCTCACAAACTATCAGTCTTGAAGAAGAGTTTAGACGAACGTCTGTGACTTCTTAAGTTACTGGATATATATAAAGTTTTACAATCTCGGTTCTGTCGCACGAAAGAGTATGTTTTGAATGGCCTGAATGAGAAACAGCTCCTTCCGGAGGTGCGTTATCTTCATGCAAAAAACAGGCTCCAGATACACCGAGTGAAATCTGCTGATGAATCTGAGAATGGGAGAGATTTTTGTAAATCAACTGAGAAAACAATTTAAGAATGCTCAGCCAGCCAGAAATAAAGTAAACCATTGCTTATGAATGCTATTTTCCGTGGACAAAAAGTGCTCTCTCTATTAAAGGTATCTTACTGTCTTTTGTAATAAAATGACATCCAAATGTGATTTTGGCGGCCATTTGTTGAATAGTTTTTGTGTGAAAAAAAAAAACAAGATATACGCTTGGGAGATATCTTATGCCATTCAAAATAGTTTGAGTTAGTAAAAGGCCACCAGAGAAAACATAATGCAACATATGGTAAAAAGACAATTACAATTTCATTTACCCATATAATTGATAACATTACACAAATGATCAAGTTTGCTCAAGGAGATTTTAAAAAAACACATAGCAAAAATGATTTTAGATGAGGTTATGATAACCGTATTGTCATTCTGGAGCAAAAAATGTGTATTTTGGGCAAGCCATTTTGTATCTTTGCCCACAGAAACCAAACCAGGGGTCCTCTGATGACAAAAATAACCACAAATTTGGATTTACATCAAAATTTTGTCCATAGAGAAAAACTATGACTTGTTTGCATTTTCATGAAAAAGTTCATACTTGCCCACCCCTATTAATATATAAATAAAAATCTGTAAACACGTCAATGTTGGTATGGACGGGATTGCTTTTTCCCCTAGGGTATGTTGCAGCTCTGGGACGTTGAATAATTATGGGTGTACATTTGTCTCAACTGTGACGCAAAAGGGAGACAAAAAAGTCCACTAAGACGTCTGCCCTGCATGGAAGGCTCTTTAAAGGAATTATTGGTATTTATACATCTATCGGCACGCATATAATGAACTATCCCTAAAATATGACGTTACCAAGATGGTTTTCATGGTCGTTGAAGTATCTTGAGGAGGAAAACCACCATTTATGCTTAATTTTGTGCAGTAACGATTTGAGGAAGCCGTATGTTTATTATTTATGCTAATCGTTTTTGCCACAAGCCGTGTTTAATCTTTCACACAACCGATCGATGTTCGCTGGGAGTCAAGTTCATGACCTGTACGAAAGACGACCGCGTTAATTTTAACATTGAAATTAAAATACAGCTTTACTTCACATTTTCTTGTAAATATTGGCATACATTTTGTGGTAATTTTTAAAAATCCGCGTGGATTATGAGGAATACAGTTTTTTTAAAATACATTAGTAACTCTTCGCATATACGAAGAAAGCGTGACTGTATACATTGAAAAGTTCGTATATTGCTGACCGCGCATTAGTGGCTTTCTAATATGACCTTAGAGTCCTTATTACCATTAATGATCGATCTTCAATTATCTTTCCTTTGTTTAGCGCCATTTTCGTTTCGCATCAACTCAAAATAAATAGTAAAATAAAATATCACAAATAGTTCAATCTGTAATGTAAATTTACTAGGGATTACTGGACATCGGTTTTTCAAGAGAGACGCGGACTGGCGCGACCCCTATTCAAATGTCCAATTTTTTCATTGATTTTTGGCGTTTACGCCAACTAAAACCTTTGTTAATCACAGATTATATCTAAATGCCCCTCCTTACATTTTTCCAAATCATTTAAAGTGTAATTTTTTTTGGCAATAAAAATGTCCAATCCGACTTCGCTCTTATATCCTTGTGTGCTCACACAGAAGGTTCACCGTATTTTTGTGTGAAAAAAAACCATCTATACAGCTTTGGTGAATATTATTATTGGTCATTAAAATATTTTTGAGTTTTAAAAAGCCACAGAAACATCATGCAACTAGGGTAAAGACAATTTACAATTATCAATTTTCCCACCCATATAAGTGAGAACATACACAAATGATCACGTTGATCAAGAGATTTAAAACACATAGCAAATTATTTTAGATGAAGGTATGATCACAGTATTGGTCTCTGAGCAAAAAATGTTATTTTGGGCAGCCCATTTTGTATTTTGCCACAGAACCAACCCCATGTGTAATCTGATGAACACAATAACCCAATAATTTGGATCTACATCATTTTGCCATAGAAACAATATGACTTGTTTTGCTTTTCAATGAAAAAGTTTCATACTGTTGGCCCCCACCCCTATTAATATATAAAGAAAAACTGTAAACCACCGTCAATGGTGGTATGACTGATTGGCTTTTCGCCTATGGTTGTGCAGCCTGGACGTTGAAAATATTGGGGTAATCATTTGTCTCCACTTTACGTCAAAGTGGAGACAAAAAAGTCCATAAGCCAGTCTGCCTGCATGGAAGGCTCTTTAAAGGAATTTATTGGTATGAATATATTGGCACATATATAATGAAATATCCCTAATATGACGTACCAGATGGTTTTCATGGTCATTGGAGTATTCCTTTGCGAGAGAAACCATCATTTTCCATGCTTAATTTTCGGGTAGCAGTGGACGATTTGAGGAAGCCGTCATGTTTTTATTTATCTATGTTTTGCCACA
The DNA here is from genome assembly GCA_023653785.1 of Ophioderma brevispina. Lineage (NCBI taxonomy): Eukaryota > Metazoa > Echinodermata > Ophiuroidea > Amphilepidida > Ophiodermatidae > Ophioderma > Ophioderma brevispina. Next base: position 12,025 of record JAMKCH010020140.1, on the reverse strand, counting down.
AGCCATGTTTATCTTTCACACCAACCGATCGATGTTGCTGGTGAGTTAAGTTCTGACGCTGGTCGAAAGACTATCCGTTAATTTTAAACATTGAAATTAAAAAATACAGCTTTAATTCAACATTTCTTCCTTTAAAAATATATGGCTATAATTTGTGTGTAATTTTTAGAAAAATAGCGTGGGATTATTGAGGAATACAGTTTTTATAAAATAAAATTGTAAACCTTCATGCATAGGTACGAAGAAGCGTTACTCGGTACATGAAAAGTACTTAGATTGCTGAAAAACCCCGGCATTAGTGGCTCGCGAATATGGACCTTAGAGCTCATTATACATTAGGGGAATCGATCTTTTCCTTTGTTTTTATCGCCATGTTTCGTTTCGCAACTCAACTCAAAATAATAGTAACACAAAATATCACAATAGTTCAAATGCTGTATGTAAATTAACTAAGGGATACTATACTGGACATCGGTTTTTCAAGAGAATACCTCGGAGCTGGCGCGACCCCTATTCAAATGTCCATTATTTTCATTGATTTTTGGCGTATTATACGCCAACTAAAACCTTTGTTAACACAGATTATATCTAAAATGCCGCTCTTTACATTTTTCCAAATCATTTAACAAGGTGTTTTTTGCAATAAAAAAATTTTTCCAACTAACTTTCGCTCATATCCTTTGTGTCCTCACCGAAGTTCACAAGGGGATGAGGCTTGTGGCAGACTGACTGAGGAAGGCACGGGATATGTTTTCCGGCTGGCTTTCTGGTTCGGTATTTGCATGCGGCGTTGTAAATTTCGTACAGGTAATAAAGATGGCAGCGTTGATGATTGTGTACAGCCGTGGTACATTTTGTCGAATAAATCTTGATTTTTTTTTGCATCTATGCATGTGGAGAATCAAACTTTCAAAATTTTCAGGATGTTAGTTTTTGATTGGCAACACGAACTATATAGGTCGAGGTAAGTCTATAAACCACGATGTTGCTTTAAGCTAAGTGGACTGTTGGACCAAACCTCAACAAAACTCTATATCGGACAGTTAGGTGGTCGTATGAGCTTATCAGAGGCATACGTTCTCAATCTAATCTTTTTTCAATCGATAGACTAAAATATATTGAGTTTGGCTACTCTAACTCATCTAGGAAAAGAAAAATGACTATTTGTGAAAGTGTTGACCTTTGTTGACATTTCCCCCACCCCCCGTCAGACCCAGGGGAGGACCCTGGGGGAATGAATTTACATGGTAGTTAGAGCTTGTGCCCCTACAATATATCTAAGGTTGGGACTCTAGCTCATCTGGAAAAAGTTAGGGCAAATGTTTTACCGTTTGTTTTGTGAATGTTTGACCTGTTTTGACATTTCCCCACGCCCTGTCAGACCCAGGGGACCTGGAGGACCCTGGGGGAATAGTTACATGTTAGTTAGGGGCTTGTGACCCCCTACAATATATCTAAGTTTTGGGGTACTCCTAGCTCATCGGTTGGAAAAAACGTTATGGCAAATGTTTTACCTTTTTGTGAAATGTTGACCTTTTTGACCCCCCGTCAGACCCAGGGGAGGAACCCGGGGGAATGGATTACATAGTTAATAGGGGCCTTGTGCCCTCCTATTGAAAATTCGGCAGCCAATTATAATGGTGCAGAGTATGTACTCTACCCCTAACCGCCCCCATTTACACTTGGGTAAGTGAGACTTTCCTCTCATAAGTGAGAGGGTAGTAAGGGGGTGATAGAGTTACGCATCGCCCTGTTCAGTCACATAAGAAAGGCTTTGTATAGAGAGAACAAATTGAAAGGAAAACTGTACGCTTGTCTTATGGATAGAAGAGCCTTTATTTTTAGACAGAACGGTGTGTCTTTTTTTGCAAAGACGGTGTACATAACTTAATGGATGTTTAGGTTTTTAGCAAATTCCAGCGAATGCCAATTTGATTCCTGGGTAGGAAAAAGACATGGAAGGTTCCTGACTTTGAGAAACTTACAAAGCTTATCGTATGACGCGTTTTCGATTTACCGTGATCAATTTTTGATCTTTGGGTTAATCCATCAGCTACTTTTGCTATGCTTATTTTAATAATGTACCTATTTCTTTTGTACTTGTGTTCATGTATGGAAATATGTAACTCTGTTCAATCTAACCCATATTTAGATTATCAATCTCTATAAATGTCACTTGTTTTTAAATGGATCCAAATCTGTTTTTGACTGCAAAAGCGTGTCAATTTGGGTCCACTTTATTGACATATGAGAATTGAAATGTTCTAAATATTTTAATGTGTGTCCATATCAGAATGTCTGAAGCGAGTTTTGTCATTCTGATTGTTTTTATGACAGAAATTAATGTTTCAATCATGAAATTATAGTCTAGGCCAGAGGGTGCAAAATTAGCAACTATTTCTCAAAAATGATAAAAGCATGAGAACTTGGCCACTTATTAGTCATAATAGGATTTGACCCAAACAAATTGCCACAGAAAACCCGCGTTGTGTTCACTTAACTTTAATAGCTAACAAACACATTCAAAAGTTTACCAAATTTGATAAGTGGGAACAGCGCCTAATTTTGCATAAATCAAAATGGGCCGCCATTTAAAACAATTTTGCTTAATATCTTGGATCTAAAGATTGGTAGAACTTCGGTTGGTACATACAGGGCTAGGGGTTAAGGCTAAGCCGTTTTAGTTGTTAAAGCTGTACAGTGTTTGGGTTAGAGTAATGGGAGGGTTGTGGGGATGAGTTACAGGTTCGCTTGTATTCGGAACCCTGTGAATTGGAGTAATTGGTGTTCTGGTGTAAAGGTGTCGAGAAGCTAGGGGTGGCCGGTAGAGTGGGTTGAATTGGGTTGGGTGAGTTTGAGGGGTGCGGAAGAGACGGCTATAGGAGTTGAAAAAAGAGTGGAAGGAAATGAGGTATGAGGAAGGGTTGTCACAAGTGAGTAGCGCAGAATCGTAGATTCTTGGTGGGTGAGGAGTGGATTATCAGAATAAGGAAGTTGTTGAGTGGAGATTGGGGGGGGGAGAGATATATAAGTGAAGTTGAATTTGTCTAAAAAGTTTGGATAGGGGTGTTCAAGAGGTTTAGTGTTGGAATCTGGGAGTAGGTAGAGTAACTGGGGTAGGCTAGATGTCCGTACTTTTCGTGTGCTCTTGGGACGAGGTATAAGGACTGGAGTTTGGGGGAAGTGTTCTCGTACCAATTAATTTTTCGATAAATGTCAAAGTGCGGCCATTTTAACCATTTTGTATATATCTCGGATTGAACTGACCAGAACCTTCATTCTGGTTCTATACCCATATTATTGGAGTCAAAGAATCATTTTAACAGTATTTGTACTGCTGTGTCATTTCCTCTATCATTTGCATAAATTCAAAATGGCAGCCATGCACTTTTAACCGTTCAAACTGTCAAATCTCAGTATGTAGCAGTTTGGAGAGCTCATGTTCGATGTTTATAACCAATTTTGCAAGTCCAATAGCAAGAACTGATCAATATTAGTAACAATAAGGCATTTTGTCACATCATCGACTTTCCCATCGCAGGCTCCTGCTCATCTTGCCAGAAACCCCTCATCTGAAGTGTGCCACATCCGCCAGTCATCTGCCGGGCTTCGTGACCTAGCCTTTTTCCGTGTCTTCCTTGTGTCCCAAGTTGTGCTGCTCAGGCAGTTACCCTTCGTGGTGATGCTTCAAATCCTCTCAAGTCCTGCTACATTTAATTCTGACTCTTCTGACTGTAGTCATCTAATTAATGATATCAAAGTTCATTTCTCATATTCAGGAGTGATCAATCTATGCTCCTTCTAAATGCAGGAAGCATTTTCTAACAAAATTGATGAACTTTTTTGTCTGATTAATTCTCTGTACTTAACCTGTAATAATTTCCATTACAAGAGGCGGGGCTAAACTCTAACATATCAGATGTGAACTTTCCTTCAATAACGATTACCTTGTGTTTAGAAACTCGATCGGAGCCATCACGCGGTGGTGGTGTCTGTTTACAATTCAATCACTCTTGAAACCCCGTGTATATGTCCTGACCTAAACAATGCAAACTGTTGGAAATATTATGGGTTGAATGCAAGTTGAAAAATGTGTGGAATCTTGAGAGATTATGCCTTTACTAACTTACATTATACTACCACCACTACCGCCCTCCTTACCGCTCCACTAACAGTCTCCCTCATCTGAGTTCCAGTATTGCCCAGTCACAGCTGCATGTCCCCTCATACCAAATAAGTGTCATGGCGACTTCAATGTCAATTTGTAGACCAAATCCCATTACCTGTTCAATGAATTACTGGATTTAAATGCAGTCATGGGTTGTCCTTCAGCACATTCTCAGCCCACATTCTTTTACCAATACCGGTCAATCTCTTATTGATCACATTACCCAAATGATATTAATTTAACTTAGCGATGTCAACCACCTTTCCCCCCTTGGGCCAGGTCCCATAGTGTCATTCAGTTCATCTCAACCTCACTCCTACCTGATCCTCAACCTGAATGTGGTATACCATTTGGTTATCAAAGCTGACTTGGGATGCGGCCCAACAACCGGTGTCTAGGTATAGTTTTGATGACAGTGTTAATGTCGATCTGCTGGGATAACTTCTACAGTTTTTTCATGGAAACCATGTCTGAGTGTAGGGTTCCCCAAAAGTCTGTCCGTTGCAAGACAAAAGACCCACCATGGCTCAACTCTGAGATCAGGTATGAAATTAGAAAAACCATGCACTGTTCAACACATGGAAAAAAACTCTGAAACCTGATATTTATCTCAAATATAAAGCTGCCAGAATGCTCTCTCAAACCATTGAAAATTTGCCAAGCAACCTTTTTTGCCAGCCTTGGGTTCTCTTGAATAACGATTCTCCCACCAAATCCTTATGGGGCTATGTCAAGTCGCGGTCCGGCCAATCCTCCATTCCTGATACCATCAATTACAAGGTAAAATGTGCCTCTTCACCTCTCTAGATCGCCAATTCATTCAGTCAGTTTTTGTCTCGAGTGGTTTCAACCGTGATGCCTGCCCCCAATTTTCTGCTCCCACTAATACATTACCTTTACTCTTTCTCTCATTCTCAGATGAGTTCCGGAAGATCGTGAAGCTTATTCGCAATCACATAACAACTCAGCTGCAGGTGTGGATGGCATAACAGTTACGATGCTTAAAATTGTGCTGTTAGTGTTTCATCCATTCTTTGTAAGAATCTTTAATCTTTCCATCGGGTGCAATGGTTGTTCCACCCGTGCATGGAAGCATTTCTAGGGTCATTCCGATCTTCAAGTCCTGGTGATTGGTCACTCTGTTTCCCACTACCGTCCCATATCCTTACAACCAATGTCTGCAAGATTTTGGAAAGGTTATCCACAAGCACATCCTTTCTCATCTAATAATCGCAACAAAGTTCTAACCCAAACATCAATTTGAGCTTTCTTCCAGAGGTCGTCACACTGCCATTAGCCCTCCTCACGGCCCTTAATGATGGGTACGAGCATCTTGAAAGTCAGGAAAAGTGTTGGGCTGTAGCCTTATTGCCTAAGTAAGGCCTTTGACAAGTCCCCCCATGGCCCTCTTTGCGTAAACTCCATTCTCTGGATCACTTGTCCCCTTCTTTGCTGGCTAAGGTCCTACCTTTCCGGCCGTACACATTCTGTTTCTGTTTCATAAGGCATTTCGTCTGATCCTATCCCTGTTCTGTCTGGTGTTCCCCAGGGCTCTGTCTTGGTGCCACCACTCTTTCTTAACTATATCAATGATCTTTCTAATTCTTCATTTTCTCTCAACAGTTCCTTGGTTCTTTATGCTGAGGACACCACCCTATACAAACCCATCAGCCATGACAGTAGATATCACCAGCTTTCCAAGCAGCACAGTATGATACTATTCAATAACCACATGGGTTTGCCAACAACAATCTCACTGTCAATGCCAGCAAGACTAATCTCATGGTCATTTCCACCAAGAAAAACCCTTTTCCCAACGTCTGTCTCAGCATTAATAACCAGGTCATTGAAGAGTTTCCTCTTCCTCTGTCAAATTCCTTGGTATTCACATCTCTAAAATTTATCCTCCTTGAATTTGCACGTGGACTATATCTGCAAGAAAGGCAGAAGAACCATAGGCTATATCCAAGGCTTTTAACCGCCTCCCCTTCCACACACGCCGTTTGTCTATACCGGATTGCGTTGGTTCAACAAACCCATCCTGAGTACGGCAGTATCACTTGGCATCCTTTAAACATCACGCTAACCACTGGTTGGAATCCTACTCAGAGAGCGATTTGCCTGCAGAGTCATTCTCCAGTCTTGGAATCTCTCCCATGAAGATCTCCTCCTTGCCTCCAACTTCCTCCCTTATCTAAGCGCCGTGACGTTGCTGTCCTGTGCCATCTCGTTCAGCTTCTTAACCACCTTGCTCTTCTCCTATCCCTTCAGGTCGCACCCTAGACCTACCCTTCGCAATCTCAATAGCATCTCTCTCTGGATCCACCCTTTCCGCATGTCTCCGCTTTCCTTTCCAAAAGGTCTTTTTTTGCATTTGCTCCCACATCATGGAACTACCTGCCCGAGGATGTTGTCAAGAGCACCTCCCTAAAAGCCTTTAAAGGAGCCTCTGTTAGCCTTTCCACAAAATCTTGGTCTATAGGTCTTAGGTTTTTTTATTTTCTCCATTCTGTCGGGTCCCTTTATTTTTTGCTTTGTCCATCCGCCATTCATCCGCCATTCCTTTTCCACCTTTTGGTTTTAGGGCTGCCTTCTTCTTCTTATTTTTGTGTGTATTTTTATGGGCATCCCTTTAATTTAGTGCTATGTCACTACTGGGCTTGTCCTGGCTATATAGCCCACTTGTTATAAATAAATAAAAAATAAATCATCCTCATTGCATAAATTAGAAATGGTTGCCACTAAAAATCCAACTACATGACCATATCTCAAAGTCTGAAATTTTCATATGTGTAGAGGTTCACAACATTGGAACCGATGGCACGGACCCTAAATCTCTTATCATAGTGGGTCAAAGGATAATAAATCTTTTGTATATGGGTTAAAGTGCCTTATTGTAAATAAGAATATCCTCATTATATTCATCTTGCAAAAGATTTTAAAAAGTTAGTTTGCTATAGACACGAGCCCATGTTTACGTTTAATGTTATGACATAAATAGGCCACATTGTTTAAGTTGCAGCCATTTCTACTTCAGGTTGACTTCGTAGATATAGCAAACTATGACCTTTTCAAAACTTTGTGTAAACAGCTAAAGGCGACTATTTCAATGGCCAGGATATTTATTAAAATTTGACCTACAACTCCTTAATTAACCATCGTTCAGGCACATCATCATTGACTTTTTTACTTCTTGGGACCTAAGGAAGAATTTGTGATATTTCATCATACTTTATGGATGCGTTTGGGAAATTTAATTCTGTAATGTGACCTGTGACCTTAATGCCTCAAATTGTTCAAAGGTCAACTAGACACTGTCTAATACGTTCAGTAATAAAATTGCATTATAGCACGCAAACTTTACACCCATACTTCTGTCTTCAATGAGGCCGCCTCTCGAATATGTAATACAAATTTTTAAAAAAGTGAGGACTATAACATTCCAATTGTGTGAAGAGAGCGGTCGTAAAAGATATGATAGAAAAGAAGTCCTTTTAAAATAATTTTGTTAAGATTTGTTGTCAAACAACCGCATAATTGAAAGGGTCGGAGAGATATATTTTTTTTTTTTTTTTTTTTTTTTTTTTTTTTTTTTTAATTAAAATTCAAAATGCTATGGGACCCATCTTAACATGAATGTGAATTTATTGCGGGGGTGAATTCCTCTCTAAGAAAGTTTTCTAAAGTATGACAAAAGGCAATTGAGATTCATTTGAAGAGGAAAGATAATAAAGCAAAAAATATAGGGTCAAGTTGATGCTCAAACGCGGATAAAGTAAATGTATATTTGCACAAATGAAAACGTAAAAACAATTTCTCACCTATTTTCAGATTTATCAGGGAAATCTACATTACGTCTGTAGGCAATCATTGAATACAATAGACTAAATGCACATAACTAAATTATTGACAGGTAGCTCTGCCTGTCTCGTGTCCCGAGATAGTCAAATGAAAGTAAAGACTTGAATAAATAACCCATTGGATACAATTGCTTTATTATTTTAATTTTTTAGATTTTGTAAAATTGGGTCACATTTTCAGAACATGCTCATCACACCTTAGTTTGATTACTTTATACCCACTGATACCATTTGCAGAAAAAAAAATGAAAAAAAATTGCGAAATCCAGGGTGCCTGGCCAAAAACGTGAAAAATCAAAGATGGCGACAAAACTCAACATTAAATTATGGTTTTTAACATTTTTGGGTACTTCTGTAATCTTTGTGCACAAAAGTGTTATGTTTTCTTATATTTTTGAGGACAAGGAATTCATTTGTACAAGTTTCGTGAAATTTAGACATGTCGTTTTCTTAAAATCGGCCATTTTGTCCAAATTGAGATGTGAGGGCGCTTTTCAGATTCTTGCAATTCTTGATCATTTCATAAATGAGGATGCAGTTGCGAAGATAACTACAGGTATAACGCTAGAAAAATTGAACTCAATAGATCAAGTAGTTTGGCTGTAGCGCTAATTTGAATATTACATGGAGCGCAGTCTATTGAAATGTACAGGGGTCAACGCCACTTTTGTCCCCATGTACATTTCAATGACAAGCATATTTGAGATTCAACTGAGCACCACTGCCAACCGTTTGCAATTTAAACCTCAAATTTCATGGGTAGCTTGCACCTGTAGTCGCCTTTATATTTTGAACATTACATTAAAATACGTTAACGCATTTGTGAGAAAAAGTGAAGCGCCCTCAACAACCAAAAATTGGCCTAAAATGGTAGATTTTAAACCAAAACGGTAGGTCCATTTTTATAAAATGTTCCAAATGGATTCCTGATCTCACAACATTAAAACAAAATGCACCAAGCCTAAAATGTCAACGAGTAATAATTAATTGTATTTAAAAATGTTAAAAACATCAAATGTTTGTCCTCCTGGCGGCCATCTTGAATTTTGTACGATTTTGGCTGTGACACACTGGATTTTGCATTTTTTCGCTATTTTTTCAAAAATGGTATCAGTACACATACCTTCATCAAAGTAAGGTGTGATGAGCATGTTCTGAAAATGTCACCTTCTATAACCCACTCCTACTCTTATGTTTAAATTTCTTGATCCCAGAAAAATATGTTCAAAGACACTCTCAGATACTAAGTTGTAGTGGTCAAAAGTGGTTCCAAAATGGCCTCCATTTTGAATTCATACAAGTTAAGCATCACAAAGAATAAACCAATGATATAATTAATGTTTTAAAACGGATTCCTTGATCTGGAAAACATGGGTATATAAACCTTTACCATTCTCAGATCCAAGATATAGTAAAAAGTGGTTCCAAAATGGCAGCCATGTTGAATTTATGTAAATTAGGGAAGAATAAATGACCCAATTGTATAAATAATATTATATTTGAATTCCTTGACCTCTAAAACATGGGTATAGACGCCAAATTACGTCTGTACAAATCTCAGATTCCCAAGATATAGGCAAAATCAGTTTGAATGGCGGCCATTTTGGAATTAGGCAAATTAGACATTGTTCCACTCCTCCGATCTTGGTAAACTTTTGATATGTTGTTTTGTAGCCTAATTTCCCAAGTTTAAATACAAGTAAAGCGGTTTCTGTTGCATTTTGTTTTGGGGTTGACCCCTTATTTTTCATAGTTTGACTGTACTATAATTTGTCACGCCAATACTGATCATTTTAGGGGTGGAGCCAAAATATACAACACTTTCCTTAGCACGGTTGCTATGTACCAAATTACCCAGCAACAATCATTTAGGAGCTTTCCACCTAGCTGTACCACCACATCCTTTGTTCCTACCCAACTGTACGCCCCGAACTAACCAAATAAACTTTCTAAAACTTCTCTAATGAACCACAACACAATCTGGATGTCCCCCCTCCAAAAATGGCCCATTCAGATGCGACTTAAATGGGCAAGACCAAATATAATATGTTATCCTTTTAAATAAAATTATATCACCATACTACAAATGGTATAACAATCCATTTTTTGTATGGAATGAATATTCCTGATCAAAAGTACTACATGTGTTGGCCATTCTTCGTGTCATTCCGTGTGTTTCAAATTCCAGATGGCGCCCAAAATGGCCACCAAAATAGGGTATTTTTAATTAACTACACTACAGCAATACAGACATGCATTGTTCAAATAATATATAAATGAAATGTTTCAATCATATGACACAAGATATAAACATCAACCAAAAAAGATTTAAACATCAAAAATAAATAAGATTGGACATTTTAGCATGGCATTGATGATAGGGTGTCTGGTTCTGCTTTATCAGACTAAGCAATGATTTGATGGGCAGACCTAAAGCTTATTTCAATTAAGCGATCGGCCAGTTCCTTCACTTCCTTGTCCCCTTTCAAAATTTGTTATAGAATGGGTGAACCACATAACCACAGTCGGTATCATTACCGGAGTTCCCTCCCTCCTCAGTTGTAACATCCTAGAACATGGACAAACCTTGACAATGAAAGGAACCAGTGGTTGTAGCTGTAGCTGAGCTTGGATTGTGGTCATGTTGTCTGCCACTGGACTGATAATTGACCTTCCTGGGAGGACAGACTGTCGCTCTTGTTAATATAATCGCATGCCCCCCCCAAAAAAAAATGATTTCATAATAAAGTAATTATAATATCCATCGGTACGATCATTTTGCGGTTGACACACCAAAAGAAGCAAAAGGGTACCAAAGACCACTGCCGTTCCATGATTAAGGCAAGGACCTTAAGGTCCCAAGTAGTCTTTGGGTACTTCCCATACTCCCATGCGCCTTTTAATGCAGTTGACCACAAGTAGCTGAGCAATGATGAGTACTGGTTGGCTAAGGCATGTGCTGCTGGCCTGATAATTAATATTTGGACCCATTGATGATCATGCCGACTATTACAAAACCGACTGCGGCATCAGCGGCAATGATTCCACTTGACTGCTCTGATCAAGCAGTCCAAACCCTGAGAATACACAGGCTGGGTAAACAGTCATGTTGGATCATATCAGCAATTTAGGTCACATGATACTCTGCTCATCTCGATCAGTCTCTCAGTCTCATATTCTTGTCGCAGGACAGTGCTTAGCCCCTATGTCATCCCATATGCCATGAACAAACGTCTCTTCTCTCTTTTCAAATAAGCTCTTATTTCTGGTAGCTGCATGAGTATCCGGTTTTTAAGGTACGTACAGGCCCCTGACAGGACTTCAGCAAATTGGTGACACCTCAGGGGCACCGCCATTGGACTCTTGCGTCAAACTTATTTGCATCAATGCTACTGGCTGCTCTATGCATATCTCATTATGCAAATGCATTTCATTATGCAAAGCATAGCGGGTTGCTCTAGGCCCACCATTTCATTATGGGGCCGTTGTTTTGTCCATTATCTGGCTGAGGTCGTTGTAAAATTGCCCAACCGCGGAAGCTCCCCACGGAGTGTGATGAATGAACGTGAAAATCTGATCACGGGAATCGGCAGACAGGCACGGTCAATTCCCATTGATTGTTGTTCCCTGGTACGTACAATTTATTCTTGACGTAAAACATCAAGAAGCTAATCCAACCTCTTTGTATACAGCGTGGTATTAGATCATTAGATCCTGAACACCTTAATGTCTTTAATCCTGTCTGTCTCCTCCTTCAATGTTATGTATCAGCTCATCTAATGCAATGTCTTTACATGTCTTTACATGTTTGTTCAGAAGGTCGTCCTCTTCAATATTGGACTATTCACATGTTCCTTTGTAGCATGTTCATGAGCTCTTATGTGATTTTTTGTTCATAGCAATAAGATCGCCTGCACTTAATTTCGCTAGAAGCTCCTGATCCTGGAGTTGTTATGTAGACGTCATGTGCCATTTCTACATGCGGAAATCTACTTGA